>CAUYRT010067672.1:0-47450 GCA_963574885.1 Lepilemur ruficaudatus | reverse complement strand
AGGCAGGGAATAGAGAGTGGAATTTACCAGACAACGGAAAGAAAGCATGGGGGTGTTAGGAGGAAGAATTGAAGCTGGCTGGAGCACAGGCTACCTGAGTAGAATGTTGGGGGCTAAGCTAAGAGCTGGATTGGGACAGATAGTGAATGCAGTACTAGTAATATTGGTCTTGACCCTACAGCAAATACAGAGTCATTGAAAATATTTAAGGTTGGCCGGGTGCGGTGGCTCACGCCTGTAATCCTAGCACTCTGGGAGGCCGAGGCGGGTGGATTGCTCAAGGTCAGGAATTAGAAGCCAGCCTGAGCAAGAGCGAGACCCTGTCTCTACTATAAATAGAAAGAAATTAATTGGCCAACTAAAAATATATAGAAAAAATTAGCCAGACATGGTGGTGCATGTCTGTAGTCCCAGCTACTCGGGAGGCTGAAGCAGGAGGATCACCTGAGCCCAGGAGCTTGAGATTGCTGTGAGCTAGGCCGATGCCATGGCACTCTAGTCCAGGCAACAGAGTGAGACTCTGTCTTAAAAAAAATAAATAAATAAAATATTTAAGGTAATAAACAGCATGACCAGATTTTCATTTTAGAAATTAAATTTTGATAGGTAAGGATGAATTAGAGTCTAGTAGAGATTTGAGTCTGAGAAACCAATTAGGAGACAGTTATAACTGTTCTAACAAGAAAGAATCTAGAACATAGTAATGAAAATGGAAGAGAGAAGATACATTTGAAGATACATATTTGGAAAGACACTGATAGGACATTTGACAAAATGTATGTAGAGAGATAAGGATTCAAAGATTAGCCCCAGGTATCTTATAACTTCAAGTGTCACAATTCTAGTATTTTAATGGAAGTCTTTCTAAAAGTTACCTTTTCAAAAGAAGCTACTGAAAATAATTTAGTTTTATAACACATTCACCAATATGAGTACTATTTTACTTTACTATAATTTATATCATAGTTTTATTTACATTTGTGATGCTTATTTATTTATTTTTCTGTTTTTAGTTTACTCCTCTGTGGCCACTGTAAAAGGCCTGTTTAATGTATTCCTTTTAATAAAGGGTGGATTGGGAAATCAGAGAACAAAATCACAAAGGAGGTGTAGTAGTGAGTGAAAAAATTTATAAGCAAAAGTCAAGGAGAGTGCTCTATGGGATAAAGAGAAGGTCCTGAGGTTTTGTGACAGGTATTATTTGTATGTCTGCACATTCAGAGACTTTATTCACTAACTTTATTTCATGAAAGTATATCAGAGAATTTAGATTGACTTTGGCCTAACTCCAGATTGGGAAGATTTTTTTATCAGTTATATCAGTTTCATGTGTTGTAAATAAGTGAAAAAGCATGAATTATTAGTCATTTCATTGTCTCTAACTTCACTATTAATAGTAGAACTGCATTGCGTTATAAATATATTGCTATTGATCAGACACTGGCAAACTATGGCCCACAGGCCACCTGTTTTATACCACCAGAGCTAAGAACAGTTTTTACATTTTTTAAAAAGTTATCAAAAGAAAAAGCAGACTATGAGAAAGAGATTGTAAGGAGCCTGATACAGTTCGAATATTTGTCTGCTCCAAAATGCACGTTGAAATTTTATCCCCAATGTGGCAATATTGAGAGGCGGGACCTTTAACGGGTGATGGGACCATGAGGGCTCTGCCCTCAGAAATTGATTGATCCATTCATTATCTAATGAATTAATTAGTTAATGGACTAATGTGATATTATGGGAGGAGAACTGGGGGCTTTATAAGAAAAGAAAGAGAGACCTGAGCGAGCACATTAGCATATTCCATCCCCACCCCAACCCCACCACATCCTGCCCTGTGCCACATGGGAACTTTGCAGAATGTCCCACCAACAAGAAGGCTCTCACTAGATGTGGCCACTTGACCTTGAACTTCCTATAGTCCATTACTGTAAGAAATAAATTCCTTTTCTTTATAAATTACCCAGTTTCAAGTATTCTAAGTAAACAGAAAACAGACTAAAACAGGGCCCAGAAACCTAAAATATCTAGTATCTGGACCTTTAACCAAACAAGTTTGCAGATTCCCTGACGAATAATGGCTTATTTCTCATACATGCCTTTTGTTGTAACTTCCTTTTCGTTTACATGTACATTGTCATAGTAAATGAAGGATAAACTCATTGAAAGCAGCAACGGATCTGCTTCCTCAGTATTTGGCACAGCATAGCACAATTGCGCATATCTGTGAATCTGCGATTATGAAAGTTTGTGCAGATCACAAAGCATCCCAAAAGTTGTGGGATCCAAGAAAGAATGGTAAATTCTACAGGGGGAAAAAAAGGAAAGAAACAGGAACGAAACACATTCTGATAATAATAATTCCAGTCTGAGATGTCAAGAACTCTCTAAGGTTCATGCCTCATTAATTTTTTTATCCTCATACAAATAGAAATTAAACAGATTTTTATAAATCACTACCTTGGAGGCAGGCAGGCAGTTTAACAAAATGTATAACCATCTGAGTTGTATGATTAACATTATATGACTAACACCCTTTTAAATAAGAAATGAATTTATGATGAGCAAAATGGAAGTTTTATTGATCCTCTAAGGAAGAAGTCCTATAAAAATGTGTGGCATGCAGGTCTGCATTCTAAAAGGGTATATTAATCCTTTGACTATATCAGTTTACCTCATCTGCTTTGAAAGCAAATATGTAACAACATATATGATATTGTTTTGACGGATCCATGTTGGTTTTGAACGTATTTTTCTGTAATATGTTTTTCTATTTAATGAAGAAAGTAAGTCAATAAAATAGACGGGCAACTCTGTAGTGCCTTAGTGTGTGTTCTCTGGCCATATACTGCCTTAGCTTGAATACCACTTTTCCTCTGGCTGGCTGTCAGTGTAAAATGTAAATCAATTGCTTCACTTTCCTCATCTATAAAGTGGGTATAATACTAGGGCCTGCTTTATAAAGTTATGAGAGGATTAAAAATAAGATAATATATGTAGGTATGTACAAGAGTGCTAAAAAACATGATAACTAGCAAGGCAGAAAATATTGACTAATTTTTATTCTTCAATCTATTAGAAAATGTTGACTTAACTAGTTCTATTTCTTCTATCTATTAAGCAAACACTTTACCCATCCTAGTCATAAAGATAATCTGCCTTCTAGTTTTCTAACAATTTGGGAGACTAAATTGGTTCAGCTGCAGGCATCTTTGGGGGGACTTTGTATTTGATATTTATGATATCTTCCAAGAAACTATAACTTTCAATACTTAGTTCTTTTCCACAGCTGCCTGTTTGTGCTATTCCAATTTGCTTATATTTTTCTTTCTATATTTCTTTTTGCTTCTTTCCTTTCTCTGTCTCTTTCTCTTTTTTTCTTTCACCATCTGTGTGCTGAGTAGTATTTGGATTTATTCATTGTAGGTATGAAATATAAAGGATTTTCTGCTCAAAAGGGCTTTTATTTTTAGTCTCTAATACACGTAAGGCGAAAACCCTTTCAGGTATGGGCTTGAGGAAGAAAAAACGGTCTGCCTTTATGAAGCTATTCCATTTAACTAACAGTATAGTACATTAACACTCATAGTACCTTTTTAATCTATAGGCTACACTATTTTTTTTTATTTACGAATATTATGGAGGTACAAGTGTTTTGGTTACATAAATTGCTTTTGTACAGTTTAAGTCAAAGTTTTAAGTGTGCCCATCACCCAGATAACATATATCGCAACCATTAGGTATGATTTTACCTAACCCCTCAGCACCCCCCACCTGCTTGATTACCGTTGAGTTTTGCTTCCATATGTGCACGTGAGTACTGATTGATTAGTTCCAGCTTAACAGTAAGTACATGTGGTGTTCGTTTTTCCATTCTTGTGATACTTCACTTAAGAGAATGGTCTTCAGTTCCATTCAGGCTGTTACAAAAGGTATTAATTCATTTTTTATGGATGTGTAGTACTCCATGGTACACATATACCACATTTTATTAATCCACTTATGTATTGATGTACACTTGGGTTCATTCCATATCTTTGTGATTATGAATTGTGCTGGAATAAGCATTTGAGTACAAGTATCTTTTTGATAAAATGGCTTTTTTTCTTTTGGGTAAATACCCAATAGTAGGATTGCTGGATCAAATGGTAGGTATACTCTTAGTTCTTTGAGGAATCAGGATACAATTTTCCATAGAGCTTGTACTAGTTTGCAGTCCCATTAACAGTGCACAAGTGTTCCTTTCTCTCCGCATCCTCACCAGCATTTGTCATTTGGGGACTTTTTGATAAAAGCCATTCTCACTGGAGTTCGGTGATATCTCATTGTGGTTTTGATTTTCATTTCCCTGATAATTAGTGACGTTGAGCATTTTTTCATGTTTATTGGCCATTACTCTATCTTCTTTTGAAAAGCTTCTGTTTGTTTCTTTTGCTCACTTTTTAATGAGATTGTTTGGTGTTTTCTTGCCAATTTGCTTGAGTTCTTGTAGATTCTGGTTATTGGCCCTTTATTGGTTATATAGCATGCAAATATTTTCTCCCATTTTTTAGGTTGTCTGTTCACTCTATTATTTGTTTCCTGGCTGCACACTGGATAAAAGAATCCCTATTCAGTAAATGAAGCTAGGAAAATTGGATAGCCACATGTGGAAGATTGAAACAGGATCCTTACTTCTCACCACTCACAAAAATTTATTCAATATGGGTAACAGATTTAAATCTAAGACATTAAACTGTAAGAATTCTAGAAGGAAATGTTGGAAAAATTTTTCTAGGTGCTCGCCTATGCAAAGAACTTTTGGAGAATACTGCAATGACAATCACAGCAACAACAAAATTTAATAAATGGGACTTGATTAAATTACACTGTATTTTTTAAATGACAATTAAAGATAGCATAACTTTTTATGATTCTACATTTAATCAACTCAAACAGATAATTTGACTTTCTGGATGTTCAGGGAAGATTTCTACTTCTGAACATGAAGAGAACACAACATTAAGATAGTGATTCATTTATGTAGCCATTACTATATTCAAAATCAAAAGACAAAGGAGTACTTTAAACAATTTCAAGAAAAAGAATGTTAAAATACCTTGACAAAAATTAGATCCATCCCACCATGGAGAACAGCATTGAGAAAAAAGATCACATGTAATGCAGCTGACATATTGGCAGTATTTTGCTTCAGGTTGTATATACATTCAGTAGAAAAAAATGTGTTTATTCCCAGGTGTGAGATACTTAAAAAAAGGTTGAAAGCAATCCTTAATATCTTAAATATACCAAAAAGAAATATACACTAGGATATAAAAGGTATACTTTAAAGTATGTTGCAATTTGAAATAAAACTCATATTTGACCATCTAGATATAACTAGATATTATTATTACAATTAAACATCAGATCAAATCTATAGAAGAAATCTATAGAAGTAGGTTCTTAAATATAAGTATCACTTATGTGATAGAATACATGCTCTCAAGGGTTCTTGACTTTCTTTTTTGGAGGTATATATGAAGCTGGGATGGAGGATCCTGAACTGAAAATGTAGCACCAGTTTAAAAATGTTACATATGGTATGACTCAAACTTTATGACATTTGGGAAAAGGAAAACCTATGGAAATGGTAGAAAGATCAGTGGTTGCCAGGCAATGATCAATAGGTGTAACACAGGAGACTTGGGGGTCAGTGAAACAATTCCATATGAAACTCTAATGGAAGACGTTACACATTTGTGGATATTATGCATTTGTCAGAACCCATAAAACTGTACAGCACAAAGAGTGGTCCCTAATGTAAACTATGGACTTCATGTAATAATAATATATTAATATTGGTTTATCAATAGTAATAAATGTACTTCACTAATGCAACATATTAATAATAGGAGAAACTGTGGAGAGGGTAGGACAGAGTGGAGATATGTGGGAACTCTATGCTTTCTGTTCAAATTTCCTGTCAATCAAAAACTGCCTAAATCTAAAACAGCTCTGAAAAATGGTCTATTAATTAATATGAAAAGCAATATACATGAAGCATTTTTTGTTACATGCAGTAGACGGAAACGGCTGAGACTATCTTCAATAAATAAATATCACAGATATCCCAGAATCAAAGAATTATAGAGCTCAAAGTTACCCAAAGAAAAATATCTACTCTAGCCTTAAAGATTTCTAAGGAGAGAAATTTTACCACTTTCCTGATTAGCCTCTTCTAGGATTTATTTACTTTCTGAGTCCATCAAATTACCCTGTATATTAACACTTCTGTCTTCTCTGAAGCGAAGAGTGATTTGATCGAAGACTTTTAAAATTACCATTCTCAACTTCTTATGTGAGTTACTGCTTTGCTTTTTTTTTTTTTTCCTTTGTTTCTGATTAAATGGCCCTGATGCAAGCTACAGTGAGCCAATACACGGTGATGAGCAAAACTGGTTCATCTATAGGAAGCCTACCATTTCTTTCAAAGTGAGGTATCGCAAGCATGGAAAACATGCACCACATGTACTCGCCATCAAACTGGTACTAATTAATTAACACTAAGGTGCTCACATGGTAGTAATATTCACTAGGCACCAGTCAGGTAGGGGGAGTCAGGAGGATGAGGGCTAGAGCTTGGGTTGGGTGAATAAACCCAAGCTAATGGAGATGGGCACACTGTATGGGGGAAGGACATGCTTGTGGCCCTGGCTTGGGCAAGGCAAATGTATTTCATGTAACCAAAATATTTGTACCCCCATAATATCCTGAATAAAAAGAATTATGTTTTTGGGGATGTCAGCATTTTTTTTTCATATATTTGGTGGCCATTTGTATGCCTTCAGATGTCTATTCAGATCTCTTGCCCATGTTTAAATCAAATTATTTGTTTTTTCTATTGAGTTTTTTGAACTTTTTATATTTTTTCATTATTAATCCCTTGTCAGGTGAGTCATTTGAAAATACTTTCTCCAAGTCTATGGGTTGTCTCTTCACTTTGTTGATTGTTTCCTTTGCAGTGTCGAAGCTTTTTGGCTTGAAGTGATCCCATTTGTCAATTTTTGCTTTGGTTGCCTGTGTTTTTGGAGTCTTACTCAAGAAATCTTTGTCCAGGCCAGTGTCCTATAGCGTTTCCCCATAGTTTTCTTATAGTAGGTTCATAATTTCAGGTCTTAGATTTAAGCTTTTAATCCATTTTGATTTGACTTTTGTATATGGTGAGAGACAGGAGTCTAGTTTCATTCTTTGAGATATCATCTCATCCCAGTTAAAATGGCTTTTATCCAAAAGGCAGGCAATAATGAATGCTGGCAAGGATATAAAGAAAGGGGAGCACTTATACACTGTTAGACGGAATATAAATTAGTACAGCCACAATGGAGAATAGTATGGAAGATCCTCAAAAAACTAAAAATAGAACTATCATATGATTCAGCAATCCCACTGCTGGGTATATATCCAAAAAAAGAAAAAGAAAAATCTATGAATATAAGAGATATGTGCACCTCCATGTTTAGTGAAGCACTATTCACAATAGCCAAAATATGATATCAACCTAAGTGTCCATCAGTGGATGAATGGATAAAGAAAATGTGGTACACGTACACAATGGAATATTATTCAGTCATAAAAAGAATGAAATACTGTCATTTACAAAAACAGGGGTGGAACTGGAGGTCATGTTAAATACTCCAGGAACAGAAAAACAAATACCACATGTTCTTATTCATATGTGGGAGCTAAAAATCAACAAAATAAAGGAACTCACAGAGATAGACAATAGAATGATGGTTACTAGAGGATACGAAGGGTAGCCGGGAAGAGGAATAAAGTGGGGATACTTAATGGGTACAAAAATGCAGTAGTGTGGAATGAATAAGATCTAGTATTTAGTAGCATAATAGGGTGACTATAGTTAACAATAATTTATTGTGTATTTTAAAATAACTAAAAATGTGACATTGGAATGTTTCTAATACAAAGAAATAATAAATGTTTGAGGTGATGGATAACCCGATTACCCTTATTTGATCAGTACACATTGTATGTCTGTATCAAAACATCACATGTACTCTATAATTATATCCATCTATTATGTAGTCATAATTAAAAATAAACTTTTTAAAAAATTTCAGTGTAGAAATTGTCAAAGTCTACAAAGTTATAAAACTATATATACAGCACACAAGTAAAAATGTTACTTTTTTACATTGATCCTTACAACTTTGTTCCCACACTGTATTATGTTCATTTTTTAATGTCACAAGGGATAAAATTCTTAACTATACTATAAAAAATTTGTCTAGTGTTCAAAACCCAATTTAATTCACTCTTTTGATGTCAACATTTAGAACTATAATTTTTCAAGAAATTCTTTTTATTGGAATATCCAAATGCCAAATACCCATTTTCAAGAAGAGTTAAAACCGTAAAAGATAGTTACATGTTTGAGTTTATAGTTGCTCAAGGGAAGATATGATAGAGAATCCATGTTGTGGATAGGTTATTTCTGAAATAAGTCTGCAGATGAATTAAAATGTTAATGTTTCAACCTATTTAACTGCCAATTGTTCATGCAGAGTCAAATGCCACTGAAAACATGATAATAAAATGTCCACCAAAATTATAAGGGGCATAATTTCTATGAACATGTGCTAGAAAGACTATGATAAATTACATTCTCATCATAATTATGGGAGCACAAGACTGATTACATTTTCTTTTTATATAAAAAGTAAGCACTTTATCAGAGCATATATCAAATAAATTTTATATTGTCTAATACTCAACATTAAGTACTCATTATCTTAGACAAATTTTTTTATTAATTTGTATGTCAATTAATTGGAAATTATAAACTCCTATTCAAATGAATCAAGATCAAAGTCAGAATATATTTCTTCTTCTGCCTTTGTTGTGCTCCAAATTTGTACCTCTCTCAATTTGTAGGTGTTAATCAGGGACACTTTTTTCTTTTTCTTTTTCTCTTCAGTTCTAAAGGATAGCTGCAGACACAAAGTTATGAGATTATGACTTTTTTACCTAGCAAGTTGGAAAGTAATCCCTTTACTCTTTAGTCGTAAATCTTCCTTTTGATGTTTTTTTTGTTTGTTTGTTTGTTTTTTTATCCTCTGTTGACACTGTGGTAATCCTGATGGAGACTGACTAAAATATCTTACTTTATCATTCCTTGTAATGATATGTGTGTGTTTTTGTTTGTGTATACACACTTGCACATACCATTTCTATACTTAAATGCACATTAGGACCCCATAAGTAATATTAATAATTACATGTTTAAATTGCCCTTCCCATATTATGTTGTTTTATATTTACAACTAATCTGGTTGTAAAATGACAAGATACTGGTATAATCCTCTGAAGACCTTTCCTTAATTAAATCAAAGAATGCATGGGGGTTGGTCACTTGAGGAAGGCTGTGTTCTCTGGAAAGCAGATGCTAAGATGAAGTTAGGTATGTGAAAGATTTATTGGTGAGTAACAGCCATGGAAGGAAAGGGATGGAAATAGGATTGAATAGGAGTAGTTGTCAGACCTTGATGCTAAACCTACAAAGTCTTTATCAGCCCAACAGTGGGCAACAGAGCAAAGATTGCCCCTAGAAGAGTCCTATGTGGGGAAGGATGGCTAGGTCCCTGCCCACTACTTTGCTAAACCATTGGTTCAGACCAACTGGAATAGAAAAGCTCTTTGCTTTGGAATCTGAGGTGGACCCTGAATGAGTTAACAGCTAGAGGCTCTGAGGTAATCACACTTATAACAAGTGGGAAGCAAGTCCTCTCTTGAGGAGAATCTGAGTGGCTCATATTTGTGCTTTCCGTAGACCACCCAAGGGACATGTAGTTTCACTTCATCATAGGTTCAGGGAGAAGCTTCTTCAAGGCATTGGTTGGGCCTCTCTCTTCCTGAGGCGAAACTTGGAAGAAAGAGACCAGAGACCTCCCTGCAGTTAATCTTGAGGCTGCAGTTGGTACTCAATCATTATTACAGCAAATTTTCCTCACCCTCAAGTATCACCTCTGCTGATCTAGTGACTTACCTAACTGGTATGACCCAAACCCTCATTCCCTAAGATTTTGAGTGCTTGGTAACCATAACTTTTTTGGACCAGAGTTGCTGCACTTGTTCATTCACAGTTACAGTTGCCCAATTTATTCAGACATTGACTCTGACGTGACACTTTAGCCGTACCTGCACCACACAGTTCTAATGCCTTTTAAGGATTTCATCATGGCGGTAAATACAAACTTAGTCCTGGGGTCCCTTCCACCTGCCCTTCACTTAAACTATGTTCCCTGGTGATTTATGGTCAAATATTCCATCTCTACCAAGGTCCAGCAGCATGCCAGTTGGTTCTTTAAAACATATGTAATTCTCTGTTAGAGATGACATGGACTTACTCCAAAAACCCAGGGTCCTGTTTTGTAATTTTCCCAGTGATGTTTATCATAAAGGCCACATTGCATCTTTTCCCACCACTGAAATCACCAACACAATATGGTCTGCTGGAACATATGGCCTGACTGGCAGAACTGCTCGCACTGCAACATGGACCTGGTGCCAAGACATTTTTTGCTCCAGGTCTCCCTAAAATTGGCAGCTTCCATATCACTCTGCGTATGGGCCAAAACAGCAGTGCTAGGTGGGTGATATGCTATCTCTAGAATTCAAGAGGCCTTCCTAGCATTGAGTTTCCTTTTTGGTAGTAAGGGATGACAAATAGAGCAATTTGTTTTTTGCTTGTGAGGGGAAGTAGTGGCACACCCCTGGCCATTGGACCTCTAAAATTTTTGACTGAAATGCAGATTCTTAATTCTTCATGGGGTTTGCCCCTCACCCTTTGGAGCACATTTTAACAGGATCACCTAGTTATCTCTTGTTCATCTTGCCTAATCAACACGACACCATCATCATAATAAATCAATGTGATATTCTGTGAAATGTTCTTTAGGATATATTAAGACAGAGGAGGATATGGTTAACATAGCCATAGGGCAAAACTAATAAATTCTGTAGTTCATTCAATGTGAATGTGAACTGCTTTTCATTTTCTTTCCTGATTGGATTAGATTAGAATGCCCTAAATCACAGGCTGCATATTAGGTACTTGAGGCTATTTTAATGGGCCCTATTTATACCATTATGTTAGGAATGGCAGCTGTAATTGGGCCTACTACTTAGTTGATCTTATGGTAGTCCAAACTGATTCTCCTTGGTCTATTAATTGCTGGAATGAAGCCAGCCCAGTAGAAATATAATACAAATCACATTCTTGAGGTCTCAAGGAGTGGCATTAATCTCTAGTTTTCCTCCCACCCCCAAGAGGCAATGTACCATTCTCCGTTGACTGGAGGTGCGTGCAGTTTCAGAGGCTTCCACTTGGCATTCTCCACTATGACAACTCTTACTCATTGCCCAAGGATCCAGTGTGAGGGTTATTAAAACTGTTAAATTAGTCAATTCCAAAAAGCGTATCTGGGGACCATATAAAAAACCAATGTTTGGATTTACAGACCTAGGTGACCTACAGTGAACTGAATTTTTTGTTTTTTTTCTTCCTCCACACTGAAGAAAAAGTGAACTGAAATTTGACTAAGACTTCAATTATCATTTGACATCCATATGCTCCTACTCTAAGAGGGGTCCATGGTAGGGTCAAGGTTTAAAAACTGTGTCCAGTGGTCCTTGAAATGTTGGTGTATTCTTCTTAACTCAGTGTATAATCATTCAAGTAAATAGTCAGAGGTCCCTTTAAGGAAGTTTGAGATAAATCACTATAGTATATACTGGCTGTGGTATTGCAGGGTACTTATCCCTGGGCCAGATCATCCTTTTAGTCATCAAGTTATGGCTCAGTTTTAAAAATTGCTCTTGGTTTTACATTCACCTTACACACACAGAGATGTGTACACAATTTAGTGGTGCCATTGTTGGTTGCCCTTCTATTTGGCCTTAGGGATACTGTTGTCTTTGAAACATTTCCATGACTCTGTGTTTCAGGCCAAAGGAGCCACCCCAAATCTATCTGTCACTTACAACAGTTACAACCTTCTGGCTTCTAGCGGTTAAATGCTGTCACCTGGCTCCTATTATCTTGGGGCTATGTTATTATTCTCATTGCTTTCAGCAAGCTACCTTCTGTCACAGCCTCTCTACCATCAGCTCTAATCTTCACAGGACAGTGACAACTAAGTCCCTAACAATGCCTGCTGCTAAGAATTTTTCTTGCTAGCAAATTTCTAATAGCATTGGTGAATGGTGTGTCTTCTAGGTCATGGAACTCTCTACATTTTCTCATAATTGTCTGAATGACCACACATAACTTTTTAGGCCTGACTTAAGTTATCCATCCCAGTATGCCTACTTTCCCTGGCCTTTAATCTCTCTACAATCTGTTCTATTTAGGCATTTTAATGTCACTCACTACAGGCCTTTTCTGAGCTTCTAGGTCCAGTTCTAGCAGCAAGTTTGTACCATCCTCTGGGGGCCTTGCCAGAATGTTAAATCCTGTATACTGACATAATGCCCCAAGTCAATAATACATGGACATTTATCCAGGTTTTTGTTCAAGCGTGTTTTTGGTTTTGTTTTATTTTTGATCAAGCACCCTCAGACTTCTCTTACTGTCCCTAGTGATAAATGCTGCCTCATTCCAGCAGTTGTTTTGATGTGTAATCTCTTTACCCTTCAATTAGTAGGAGCATGGCATGACTGGATTATGCAGCAACTTAATTCTAATTATTGTCCCGTAGGCCAAGAGAGAAGGTGGGGGTATCTCTTGACAGCACCAACCATGGCCTCATGAGAAAAGATCTCTGTATTTTCTTCTTGAGGGAGTGTTAATCCTTAACGAGTGTTGGGAAGGATGGACACATCTTTAGGCTCAGGTGGTTCAGACAAATGTGAGGAGTAGGAATCTTCAGAGACTTCTACACAGATGTCCCCAAATTATGTGTAAAGGTCCCAGGTTTTTTCAACTATGATCCTGACTTTGGCATAACAGAGCTGCCTTAGTTGAACACTTAATGATCTTTGACGTTCAGCTGCTCTGACTGTTAGATCTTATCCTTATCTTGCCTTGTTTTCTGCTTGCCTACTGCATGAGATGATCCATTTTTGTGTCTCCAGAGTCTCTGGTTCTCACACTAAGTTTTGAATTCTTAATTATCTGCCATAAGGTATTTATTATGCACTTGTAAGGTGGATAGTAACAAAGTCGAATTCCTCTGTCCTTGTGTTTATTATCTACCTTGTACATTTCAAACGTCTGAATCATGGCACAGGCTGGTGTAGTTTTCTCTTCCATTAAGCCAAATCACCAGTGAATACCTGAACAACCAGATGACAGCCCATACAAGGGGATGTGCCTTTCCTCCAGGTGTATCTTGAGTCCTATCTGAGTGGTCCGTCTTCCTATCTGTCACAACACAGTTTTAAGAAAAAATATCCTAATTCTTTGTTTCTTTCCTGTCTCCCTTTCTACAGAATATAGAATGTAAGACAAAAACAGAAACAGAGTTGGAAAACATCTTTTTGAAAGCCCAGGTACTATAGTATTATGTATCTGGCCAGGGACTTACAAAACAAACATTATATTAATTTTGCATTGCTCCTCTAACAAATTACCACAAACTTTGCATCTTAAAATAATGTACATTTATTTTCTTACAGTTCTAGGGGTCAGAAGTCTTAAAAAGAAAGTGTCAATAGGGCTGTATTCCTCTAGAATCTCTAGGGGTGAGAGTATTTTCTTAACTTTTTAGCTTCTAGGGGCTACCTGCACTTCTTGGCTCTTGGCTTTATGTGGCATTTTCAAAGTCAGTAGAGGGGTGTCTTCCAATCTCTCTCTCTCTCTCTCTCTCTCTCTCTCTCTCTCTCTCTCTCCTTCTCTCTTCACATTGCCTTTTGTGGTACTGAACTTCTTTCCTTTCTCTTATAATGCCTTTGTGATTACATTGAATCCACTCAGATAATCCAGGATGATCTCCTCTCAAGATCCTTTACATGTGTAACAGAAAATATTTTGAGATATTGATTGAGATTCTCTTTTTATGACCATCTCCTTGCAGGTCTCTTTAGAGAGATCCTACTCTCTCTTATGAATAGGGCAATAAAACAAACCATCAGGTGTTAAAACTTTGGTTTTAAGTTCCAATAATTTTTCTTAAAATCACAGCTGAACATGCTATGAGTAAGGTGTTTGAGAGAGAAAGTGTTTTTAATTCCAAAATATTTACTTTGAATATTAGGCACCAAATTGGAAGTACCCCAAAAATGGACTTTACAACAAAGTAATAATAATAACTATTGAAGAATGCAAAGTGTTATAAGAAAAAGTGTTCCCACCTAAATAAGATCTAATATGCTGTGAGTGAAAAAAAGAATTAGACAAATATGATTAATGTCTAGTCTAGTCCTCCACAAAGAGATATAACACCTAATCCTCTGGTCTGTGCCTGGGATTATGGTGAGGATTCAGGAAGTTATCACACAATAAAACTCCATATAGGTCACGTGCGGATAATATGAGAATGGGTGGGATATTTGGTTCATTGAAAGACAGTAGCAGGAAGTATCTCCAAGCCTTGCCGAGAATCCCCAGGTGTACCATGATAGCTGAGCACCTGTGTGGTGGTGACTGAGTAATAAGCTAAGCAGTTGGGCCTAAAATGGAATTGGGTGTGAGGTTGTATCTAACGGATGAGAGCGCTCTACTGAGTCTGGAGGTACCTCATATTCTGAAAAAGGAGTATGTAGAGTGATTTGCATGCATGCAATATTCAAAGGAGAGAAAAGGCATGCTAGTGCCTATCCAATAGGTTTGGATATACAAGAATAAATGGGAATATCACATATTAGTAAAAACCACAGTAGAGGAATACTGGAAACTCTGGGCCAAGCATATGTTTCTAATACCAGAGTCACCTGTAAGATCCCAGAGTCTCGGATCTTATCTGTAAAAGGATGAGAAGAAAGGGGATGGAAGGAGAGTTTCTGAATCAACAGAGTTTTCATACAACAAAAAAGAGACAAGTTACCTTTGAAAGTAAATATTAAAATCATTGAGCAAAGTAAGAATTGAGAGCTAACCATTTCTATAGATGCATACAGAAATTTAATTTTTTTTGGTAAGCTGAGTTTTATTTATTAGCCCTGGAATACTTTATTTATACACTAAAGAATTATATAATATAAAGTAGATATGATTTTTATTTCAATTGCTATTTCCATTGAAATTTAGAGAGTAATGCAGCTAGTTAATGATGCTGAGAAAAAAATGTCTTCTGAATTTCTACACATCCTGTATGAAGTCACAGATAGTTTTTGCTCCAAACTATCTAGATGTTGGTATCACAAACAGCCTTGAAACAGAAATAGCATCTTCTTCTTTCTGGGAAGAGGGCAGATTTGTTTTTAGACTGGGTTAATGATAATGTCTCCCTACAGGGCAAGGTTGGGCAAGTTTGTCAAAGCCCCCTCAAAAATGGGGAACTGCCTAAGCTCAGAGTTCTTCAGCTGTGTCACAAACCCGCTGTGCATGCAACATTCATCTGGGCCTCTCTTCACTGCACCCAAGAGATCAAGAGGAACTTATGCAAACATGAAGCTCACAATGCTGGATATGCCATGCATAATAAATCCTTTGTTTTTGACTCTCAAGTTTTTTTGTCTTCTGCCAGGATCTATGGCCCTGTGGTGGGCTAACTTGTTTGCTAGCTTACAAGCAAGTAACATTTCATATCCTTCATAATTCTTAGAAATGGTAGAAGTAATATTAGAGTTTGGGCAATCTGAATATATAATAGTAACTTGGATCCAAGAATCTGAATGAATACTAAACAATGCCTACTGAGAGAGTCAGCTAAAAAGAAACTAGCACAAGTATAAGAAGGAAACTTGCTAGTTCCCTTAGCAAGATCAAACTCTAGTATTCCCAAGTTGACAAGAAGAGAATTTCTTTACATTATAAGCCACATTATCAATATCTTTGTTTTCTAAGGTATGACTGGCAAAACACTCTTTTAGAAAAATGTGCTTAGGTAAATCATAGCCAAAAAAATTAAGAGGAAAAAGCAACCTTGATATGACTTATCCTTCTTAGAAATTCTCAATACATTAGAATTTAAACCCTCTGAGAAATCCTCCAATAAAGAAACTTGTTTAAAATATTTTACCCCCCCCCAATTTTCCAGACTAATTTGATAACAGAATTTCTCCTAGAATCCTATGAATCTAGTGTCCCACTGAACACATTTTGAGAATACTAATTGGGATAGATGTGTAGGGAAGTTTACATTTTTCCTCTGAAGGTTTGATAATTTGAGTCTAAAAAGCAAACTGACAATAGACAGATTAACAGAAGAAAAAGAATACAAATTTACTAACACCTAAGCACTCACAAGTCATACAAAGTATAAAACTCAAAGATGGACGAGATGGTTGAAACTTAAAAATATCCTCTTCATAAGGGAAGGGAAGTGGGGATGTAGGCAAGTTTAGAGGAAGAGTAGAAGATTTTTAGGAGAGACGAATGTGCTCAAAGAACAGAAAATAACTTGGGACAGAGTTCTTCTAGGCTCTGGAGGAGGTGGCAACAAGTTATTGAGAGGTGAGGGGCAAAACTGTACTGGGAAAAAAAGGTTGTCTTATTATGTAGATAAAGTCTCTCTGATAACAGCCCTCAAAAGAACATACAAAAAATTTGCTTAGGTGAATGTGGAGACAATCTCTAGTTTCTCATTTGGTTATTACTCCCCTGATTAATAAAATTTTAGATAGGGTATTGAAGGAAATTATGTTTCTTCTGGAAAAATTTCCTCAGTCAGATAAGGGAACTTAAGAGAGAGCCCCTCCCAGTGCTTGGGGGAGAGAAGCAAGGCAAAATCAGAGAGACTTTGATTTCGAGGCAGCTTCTAAGGCCTTCCAATTTCCTTTTATTCAAAGCACATATGGTAGTAACATTCATCAGGAGTTGGGCAGGTGGTAGGGGGGAAAGGGGATGGGTATATTCACGCCTAATGTGTACAGTGCACACTGTCTGGGGGATGGGCAGGCTTGTAGCTATGACTAGGGTGATTGCAATATATGTAACCTAAACTTTTGTACCCCCGTAATATTCTGAAATAATAAGAAAAAAATACAAAGTCCTCAGCATGCCACAGTGCCAAACTTTGGGGTTTCGTTTCCTGAGCCTCAATATATACATCCTCTGAATCTGTTCTCATTCTGTTATTGCAAAGCCATGAATAACTCCTAGTTCAAATGGCTTTGCCTATACTAGTAGAAATAAGAAAAGATTTGTGAATCCACACTTGGGCTATAGCAATTATTCTTAACTTTGGATTCATGATAAAAATCATCAAAATGATGCTTGTTAGTTGATATTTTTAAAGCTCCCTGGAATAACATAATGTGCAGCCAGAATTAAGTACCACTATGATAGAGTGGTAAGGTAGGACCTCATTCCCAGAAAAATTATAAACAACAAAAATCTCAAGTCTACATATTATTCTGACAATATAGTAGATACTAGTCACATGTGACTATATAAATTTTAATTTAAATTAATGTAATTAAGAAACATTTAAAATTCTATTACTTAGTCATACTTGTTGCCTTCCACACACTCAATAGCCATGCAGAGGTATTGACTATAGTTTTGAACAAGATAGACTTATATTTCCGTCATCCCAGAAAATTATTTTAGACAGTGCCGATATGTAAGATAGAGTCATTTCCCTGTATAACTAACCAAACTTAGAGGATCTAGGTTTGATTTTATTAAGACAGCCAGTAGTTTTCCCTAAGGAGGAACAAAGGTGGTGTGGACAGAAATCTATATGGAGCATATTTGATGTATATTTATGTGTATGTGTGTGTGCGTGTGTGTTGTCCGAATAATGGTGATAGTCTCACTTCTGTGGCCCTCTGAAACGTACAGTGCTCTAAAATTATGGAACATTATTGCAGAGCTGATATAAGGAAAAAATTGTCAGGAAGGACTTTTTCCTTTAAAAGCCTAGCTACAGGATGTTTTTCAATTAATCAGTGCTTATTATCTTTATGTTACTTCCGAAAAAGACTTTCTCTAATATCATTACTATTGATTTTCTCCCAGAGTGTCCTTGATTTCTGTGTCTCTTGTACTAATAGCCTTATATCTAGGGAAGAAATCGTGGCCAAGAGTTTTCTCAACTATTTTCTAAGATGTCACTATTAACCTCAAGATCTGAGACTATAATAGCAAATTTTCTTCAGCATACTACAGAAGACTACAAAAATATCTCAGAGAAAAAAATGCAAATATTCAAAAGGAGAAATTATTTAGTGTCATGAAAACACCTTATTCCTTTGTTACATAAGAAAAGAAAATCAGTTTTTGCAATAATGGTGGTATTATTTAGCTAATCAATGTAAACTGTGGAGATAACATTCCATGGTTATCAAACGTGTGTCATTTAATGAAAAGCATGAAGCATGTGAAAAAAACAACTCTTCTATGATTACTCATGTTATTTTAAAAATTGGTCCTTAGCTTTAGGGAATGGTGGTTTGCTACATCATTTTTCTGGGGTGCCTAAGAAAGGGAGAATCAAAGAAAATAATTTTCTGACTCCAATCCAGATTTGTTAAGCACAGACTTTCATTGAATAGAAAGATATGCATACTTACTGATGACAAATGTTAAGAACCATTCTTAATACCCGAATACTGTGCTCATGTTGTTGTCATTTTATGGAACTAAGGGAAGGAACTAAACGATCCATTTCTTTAATATATTTTTTGTTTAGTCTGCTAATATTCATGACAATTTTGCAAGGTATATGTGATTAGAGAATACTATGATTGAATTTGAGAGTGTCCTCAATAACTACAAAAACTTTCCTGAAACTAAAGCTCATTGAGAAGTAAAACAGAGAGCAAAGACAGGGAAAAGCTTTTCCAAATGAGCTATATAGTAATAGCTGTGAGGTACCTAGCACTCGCATATGAAAATTCTTTCATAGTGGTTTTCTATCCAGCATATAAGAAACTTGGATGTCATCACTCTGTCCTAAAAACAGGTAAATAACTGACCATACTAAAAAATCAATAGCTTTTCTGTGCTCTGTCAGAGAAGCGAAGTTGCAGAAAACAAACAAACAAAAGAAACACTGCCCCAAAATTGGAGAGACAGGCAAATACAGAGAATCACAACTTACTGGAGAAGAGATTCTCAAGATAAAACCTCTGTGGGAACCAGTGCTGGAGTACAAAAACATAAACTACAATTAAAATTAAAATATTGCTAGGCAACTCTGAGAGCCAAAAATGCCCAGGCAATTGGGTCACAGAAAAACTTTTGTGAGTTTAACTTCCAGAAATTTGAGCGGGTATTCACAGTGAATATCAGAGGAAAATATCTCTTCATGCTTCCAGCAAAAAGGAATCATTTTGAAATATGCCAGAGCATTTTGTTCTTAACAAGGCCAGCCCTCAAGCAGAGCTATTTTAACAGAGCATAAACTGGTGTGAAATTTTTCAAAGCTTAACCAACCTGGAGGAATGAAATTAGCCAACTCCAGCCCAACCTAGTCTTCCACAAGGGTAGGGGGGAATAGACATCGTAAGGCCACTCTAGGCATTTTCTCCCATCTAAGGAGGGGTAGGAGGACTGAGTAGCACTTGTGAAGTTCACAGCCCAGAGATGCAGGCTCACTAAAAACTAAGATTTAATCATGGGGCTGTAGAATTATTTCCTTCCGCATCCCACCACATTGCCACCACATTACTCAACCCCATTTACTGTAGTTCTTTTTATTCACTAACTACATCATTTCTAGCTATTAAGACAGAATTACAAGGCATACTAAAAGGCAAAAAACACTGCTTGAAGAGACAAAGCAAATATCAGAATCAGACTAAGATATGATAGAGATGTTGAGATAATAAGTCCTAGAATTAATTAATTAATTAATTTCAGAATATTGCAGGGGTACAAATGTTTTGACTACATGAATAGCTTTTGTACAGTTTAAGTCAAAGTTATAAGTGTGTCCATCACCAGATAGAGTGTACTGTACCCATTAGGTGTGATTTTATCTATTCCCTCTACCACTCCCACCTGCTTGATTTCCACTGTGTTTTACTTCCTATGTTCACATGAGTGTTGATCAGCTAGTTTCAATTTAATAGTGAGTACATGTGATGTTTCTTTTTCCATTCTTGTGATACTTCCCTTAGAAGGATGGTTTCCAGTTCCATCCAAGTCATTACAAGAGGTATTAGTTCACCATTTCATTCTACAGCTGAGTGGTACTCTTAGGTACACGTATACCACACTTTATTAATCCAATCAATTTAGGTTGATTCCACATCTTTGAGATCGTGAATTGTGTTACTATAAACATTTGAGTGCAAGTGTCTTTTTTATAAAATGGCTTTTTTTCCCGTGTCTCCCTGCACCACTCTTGTGTCCTGGGGACACTGGGACTGGCCCACCTTTCTAAGCCACCAGTGTGTGATCCTGCAAAACACAGATGGGCAGGAAACTCCCAAATTATGGTGGCCCTTCTCTCCATGGTGAGCTCAGCCAGAAGCGTGCACCTGCCATAGGGAAGTAGCCATTCGTGAACATCTCGATTCTTGTGAGTGCAATGGGTGGGAGAGGGGTTGTGGCTACCAATTGGCCTGAGCTCAAATTACTTTCTCTGATGCCATGAATAGGGGAGGTATAGAGGAGGAAGTGTCTTAAGTGCAAGAAAGCTGGCACTTTGGTCTCTAATGGCAGTCTCCCATGGGGTGTCCATTATGGACACCTGGGGTTTGCTGGTTCACCCCACTATTCCTATTTAGCCACTCTGCCTGGGCTCGTGGAGGGTGGAAGCACCTTCAATATACTTTGTGTCCTCCTGTTCACTCCCTACATGAGGGAGAGGAAACCCATTTTACCCTTCCACTGGGGTCTGAGCCTCTCTGGGTTTGATCTGTGCCACTATATTCTCCTCTCTGTCGTCTTCTTTCTCATCATCGCGGTTTTTCTCCACAGGGTCTCTGTTGTCTCTCTCTGTGATCCACACCTGAGCTGCAACGCTTTTCCACTCTCCTCAGTTCAATATTCTACCTCCCAGCGAGGATGGTCCAACAAATGATGTCTGTAGTCAACCATCTTGGCTCTCTCTCCTCCTAACAATTTGGTAAGTTCAGAAATTTTAAACTATTATAATTAATATTCTAAGGGCTCTAATGTATAATGTATGCAGCATATAAGAACAGATGAACAATATAAGCACAGAGATAGAAGTTCTAAGAGAGAAGTTAAAAAAATGCTAGAGACCAAATACACTGTAATAAAAATAAAGAATGTTTTTGGTGGGCTGAGCAATAGACTGGACTCAGCTAACAAAAAGAAAAATCTGAGCTTGAGAATATCTCAGTAGAAATTTCCAAAATATAAAAGGAATCAGAACAAAAGAGAAAAAAAAAGGGAACAGAATATCCAAGAACTGCAGATAACCTGCCAAAATTTGGAGGCAACACTTCCGAGGGATGCATTGTCCTTCCATAAGTAAGTGAATAAATAAATTGTGGTACACTGAGATAACAGACTATCATTCAGAGCTAAAATAAATGTGCTATAAAGTTATAAAAGACATGGAGGAATCTTAAATTTATATTATTAAGTGAAAGAAGCCAATCTTAAAAGCTGTACACTGTATAATTCCAACAATATGACATTCTGGATAAAGCAAAACTATGGAGGCAGTCAGAAGATCAGTGGTTGCCAGGCGTTTGGTGGGAGGAGAGGCTGAATAGGCAGAGCACAGCATTTTCAGGATAGTGAAACTATTCTGTCTGAGACTACAGTGGCAGATATATTTCATTATACATTTGTCAACCCTTTAAAATGTACAACCAAGAGTGAACTTTAAGGTAAAGTGTGGGCTTTGGGTGATAATAATGTATTAATGTAGGTTTGTCTATTGTAACAAATATACCACCACTCTGGTGGGGGGATTTTGATAGTGAGTGAGGCTACGTATTGGAGAGGGACAAGGTGTATATAGGAAGTCTCTGCACCTTCCCTTCAATTTTGCTAGGTACCTAAAACTGCTCTAAAAAAATAAAATCTGTTAAAAATGCATTTACATAATTTTCTTGTTTTAATCCTCATAAGAATCACACGAAGTCAGCAAGATAGGGATTGTTCTATCCTTTTTACAGTGGAAATTGAAACTTGTACTAGATTATAAAATGAGAAATTATAGTAACTGAGTTACAAATGAATTTTCCAACTCTGGTTTACTGCTTTCTTCATGTGGCATCCTGCCTCTTGTAAAAACGGATATGCCAAAGTGTTTATTGAAATTATATATATCATTTAAATTGATAATAATGTTATACAGATTATTTAAATCAATATTTATTAGCATTTAAAACCTTTAGAGGCTGTGTGTGTGTGTGTGTGTATATATGTTTTCAAAACATCTAGCAGACAAAATTGCTTGAATTTAGTAAGTGTTCAATTAATATCTTTTGTTTGTAACACATATAAAATTATGTATTTAATAGAACAAAGGAAAGAATAATAGATTTTCATGAGTTAAGGCCACAGAACAGGCATGTAAAGCTGCCAATATACTTTATTTCAACTATATTATATTAACATTAAAATACAGTATCCAAAATTATGAATTTTAAGAATTATTCACATAAAAAGGGCCACAGACTAAAACAGATGCAGGTGGAGTAAACATCTCTCTCATAATTTCACTTGCAGATATAATTTCCCTCCAAAACATCATTGAAAAATAACCATGTAGTAAGGAGAAGAATTTCACTATATTATTATATTAAGTGATGCTGAACCTCTAGGCTCAGCTTATAGTAATAATAGCAGATAAAGGATTTTTGAATGTAAAAGAATACAGTACAGGTCTGAGAAAACAACCTACTTGATCCAGGCTATGATTCTTCCTGGAAAATACCTGAACTTTGTTAATGCAAATATGCATTACAAATCCCCTCTAGCTAAAGTTATTGATATTGATTATTGTAAAAATGTTTGCTTTTTGTAATACATTGATCTTGTTCCTACTGTTGAAAGTGAGAATATCTAACTCAGAATGATTTTTGTCTGTGTTCTATTTTTCCTGGCCCAAGGAATACACTTTTAAGGATGACTTCTCCTTGCTAGCTGTGGTGGAACTGTAGTCATTCGCTGAGTACACTTGCCCTTCTCAGTCCTCTGTTGCCCTGAAAGCCTCAACACCCCTCTCATTCAGTCCCATTTTCCAGCGGCTCAGCATCTTCTCCACACCCCCCACCTCCACTATCCAATCTTCTTATCTTCTCCTTTCTTGGGCCGCTGTTCCTCCATCTAGCTTACCATCCCCACTAAGGCACAGTCTTCATTTTTTTCATAAACATAAAATTTATAAAGGGGTGCCTGCTTGTGATTTTGCTTTTGTATCAACATTAAACCCACACATTGAGCACAGTATAAAGAACTCGAAGTGCATTTGTTTATGCTATTTTTCTTTCAAAACAGGTCTGTTGCTAACAGGTCTCTGGGTATGCATATGAAATTCACATAGCTATAAAAGGAAAGAAACAAATGCCAGGCACACAGCACCAAGCTGAGAAACCAAATGGTAAGCAGGGACAATGAAGTAACTGAGATTAGAGGTTAGCAATGAGACCCAGCACTGACTTCTATTTGGAATATGAAGCATTCTAATGAGTGTGGAGTATTGTACAATTCCCAAGTAATAAAGAAGTTTGGCATCAGTGCCCTCATTGTGGCCACATATGGCCAACAATTTAAGCATGAGATAAAACAAAGAAAAAGGCATTTTGTAGCTTCCACCAAGGAAAGGAATAGAGTGGTAATATTTCACTTCTATTTCTCCTTTCCCAAGGATCATGAATTAAGAATGCAATTAACAATTTCAAAATATATTAAATGCACAAGTTAGTCAAGAGAAAAGATAACACTTCTGTTAAAGGTGATCTAAGATCACCAAAGAGTCCAAACACTACTGATCTTGGATCACCTGTGTTGAAGGACAGACACTCTGTAAAATGTTTCAGAGAAGCTCTGTTGCAGGATAAAAAGGATTATACATATTGCTGTGGGTAAACCCTTGAGTGCCTTCAGATGTAGTGAGAATTGCTGCATCTAAGGAATGCTCGGTGTGTTAAATGCAGAGAATTTTGCTTCTAATTTAGAAGCTGGAGGTACAGTCTTGGGAAACATCACCCGTGGATCTGCTTTTGTGCATCCTGCAACATCAGGAATGACCCATTATGTACTGATGATCCCTCTTTCCAGTCATCAGTTTGGAGCTTATGGAGAAAGGAAAGGAAAAGGAAAAGGATCAGAACTCCTGGCTGCCCTAAGGTCTTTGAGCCTCTGCCACAGCTGCTACATGTAGTCCAGGCAAAAGAGTTTGGAAATGAACTTTTCAGTTTTTCACCTGACATTTTTTCAATGTTCACAATACAGGCTCCCACCCTTATTCCTTTATCTCTAAATATTTATAATAAGAATTATAATTATTTTGGCATTTTGAAGTCACTATTGCTGAATAGTTTCAAGCACTTATATAAGTCTCCCGGCAATTTTATTTGTAATTAGCAATGAAGAATTTACCTTATTTTAATGTTAATGGACATTACCAAGCAGGTTCACTGTGCATGGTTACCAATGTGTCTGAGTCTGGTAATATAGAATGTATCTTACATAGTATGTTACACTAAGTGGATTTACTACTTACAGATAATCAGTAAGGGGCAAAAGAAGCATAGGATCTTTTGTTAGGCAGTCCCACAGGGCTCAAGAAAACTGCCTGGAGTGAGTGGATAGAGTCTCAACTGCCCATGCACCATAGCTGACCGGCCCTGCAATGCAGCCTGCCCTAGGTTCTATGCCCCAGGGGCAACAGAATCACTGGGGCAACTCCATGTAGGATGAGAGAAGAAAAAAGCCCAGGCTGTCTTAGGCAGTTCCTACCTAACCGAAGATGTTGCCTTTCCTAGGAGGGACAGGAAAAGGCCTGGACTGTTTCAGACAGTTCTTCCCTGTGTGAGGATATTGTACTCCTAGCACATTGTACAGTTATTCTTGAGAACTACAAGCAAAAAGGGGGGGAGGACAAGGTCAAGGCCACTGGGAGAACTGTCCTACAGATATTTAGTTACTTATTATAAAACAATGGGTGAGGCCAATGATATATCGCTATGTACTAATCATCAGAAAAAGTTCTATTTTAATAAATTGTTGGTATATTTCTTTCTTTCAGTGTAATTCTAAATACCAGACTTTTTGAAAAACTGAGAGCAAGAAAAATTCTTTCTTGGCTAATTCCCATGGTAGTTTTTAATTATGAAATAAGTCAAATAAATTCACCTTAAATAAACTGATTAATTTACAACAAACCTTCCAAATTCAGTTGTATTAATTTTCTTAAGATATAATTGTTTACAAAAAGATGGGCCTTTGCTATCTTTCCAAGCTCTGAATCCTGTGAATAGGCCAAAAATCAATTCAACAAACAATTGCAGGAGACTTCTTAAAATTAAGTGTATGGAAGCATATGGACTCAAGGTGAAAAAGAAAGTGATGGATCCTGTCTTCAAGGAATAAATATTCACTGTAGCATAATCCAGGATGAAACAAGAAGCACAGTTAAAGCATAAGGAAAATGCTCAGGAAAACTAGAGAAGGGACTGATGAAGGGGAAGAGAGAATAAACGTTAATTGACATGGATTTGAAACGAAGAATTAAATTCAGGTTGGCAAAGAAGAGAGGAACCCACAATAGGCACAAGTTTACATGGAGATAAGAAAGTAGTCCCTGTGCACAACATGAAGACCAAAACTAGCAATACGGTGAACAGGGTTTTGCTCCCCAGTATTGAGTCTAACAAGAATTAGGCATTCCCTGTCTCTTTTCTTAACTTTGTTTTTCTCCAAAGCACATTTTATGCTCTAATATGCAGGATAACTTAACATATTCATGTGTAGTGTGTGACTCTCGGTGACAGATTGCTAGCTGTGCACACACACACACACAAGTTTTCTATTCTTACTTGATTTATGTAGCTAGACTTACTTGAAAATGTAGCTAGGCTACATTTTCCATTCTCCCTTATAATTAGGTTTGTCCATGTGAATGAGTTCTAGCCATAGCCACCCTTGGAATGTGTGGAGACCCTAAAAAATGTATTTTCTGTGGGATCCTCATCTATTAAACAAGTTAATCAAAAATGCATTACAGAATTCATGGGACCATGTGAAGAATAGTTGTTTATCAGTGAAAATTTAGAATAATGGGTAGAGAAGATTTACTTTTGTATTGGTTTATTATCCAATGAATACAGGAAAAGATTCTCCATAGTGTCCATTCACACATTCTCCTGTTTGGGGCAAGGAACCTCTCTGGACCCTTTCTTGTCCAAATATACTATTTCTGGATAATTTCTTATTTCCCATTGTGAGAAAAAGATAGCAATGCTGTTATTACTCACAATGCCATGTATTTTTGGAACTCATTTGTGTTTAAACCACACATGACCTCTTGCCTGTGCAGGTCCCTAATAACATTTATTTAATGCTGGTTGCATCATTGTTCAAAACACTGCATCATTCATCATGCTGCCCAAAACAGTAGCTTCCAACGACTTTCTCAAAGATTTTTATTGTACTTCCTTGATGACGACCACAAATGCAAGACTCATCCAGAGAGTGCAGGATAGTGTGAAAGATGATTCATTTTTCTGATCATCTAAACATTACCATTTGGTAAGTATAATAGACATAAAATACATTGAGCACATCTTTTAATCATATCTCCTCCTCAATTCCTTAGGTCCAAATCACTATATTTTTAGAATGTGGTCTTTTTCAGCATTGACTGCATCACGATCTTCCATACACTGCCACCAATGGGAAAGATAGATAAGGGGCCTACTGGTAGAGCAAGAAGAGCAGTCACATCCACACCAGAAATGAATATCTGTCCTCTGGCATGGCTTAAGCTTGACTCACATGAGCATAATACCACCGCACTAATTGGAGATTTGAAAACATTATTCAGAAACCCTTCAGCATTGTGAAGATTGTATTTGCAACCTCAAAATTCTTTGTAAGAGATAAGTATAGCCACGCACGAAGGAAGGCCTGACATGTGATACTAGGTCCCAGCAGGAGGGGGCTCACAGAATAAAGGACACCTGTCACTTACCACCCTTGTGTACGGCAGACCAGAGTCAATAGCGCGGTCAGATCATGGCCCAGTGAGACCTAATGCATGGGAAGGTGTGGATACATGGCCTTATACATGTGGTGCAAGCCCAAAAGTTGGGCCAAAATAGTGGAAATTGCACAATATCAGCATGTTAATCCAGTTTCCTCTTGGAACCAAGGCCTGGACACAGGATCTCAGGATGACCTCTTGCCATGAGTCCTGAAGCACCCTGTAGTATCTGGTTGACTCCACACATGAGGTAGAGGGTCACAGAATAGCCTTACCCAAGGTGAGAAACAGAAATGGAGATCCACAAAGGACCTGGCTTGTGATCCAGGTGTCCTGCTCAGATAGTAGTCCTGGCCCCAGCCAGCCTCAGATATCTGGGGGACCTAGAAAATTTCAAGTAGGGTACCCCAACTGTAGAACCCCTGCAGTGTAGGGCCTGAGACAGGGGCTCTGCATACCCATGTCAAGGTCGGGACTAAATTTTAGCCAATGGAATATAAGCATGAGTGAAGAGCACCACATCCAGGCTTGAAATATTAAAACATATGAAGAGTCCACATGCACTTTTTATTTTTTTTTCCTTCTATCTACTGAATATTGCATCCCAGTGCTATCTTAAAGCCACAAATTAAATAGATGTGTGGGGCAAAGCAGCCCTACCTCCTACCCTGACTTGGAGAACATTTTGAACTATTCAACTATATGAGTAATTACTTTCTATTTTATTTGAGCCTTTGTATATTCTGGGGTTTATTTGTTTTATTAATAATAGTTGCCTATTTTAACTAATACAATTTTCCTATAGAATATAAACTCAACAAGTGCTTGGATTTTCGTTTACTTTATTCTCTGTTTTATCTCTAATGTTTATAAAAATGCCTGACATGGTAGTGGTCTATAGTTATCTAGAGTGATTGATATTAAACATAATCTTCAACACAGAATTCACTTGACAAAATGACTTAAATCTTTATTGGAACCCAGCTCTAGGAGCTTAGTGATACGAATGGGGAACAACCTGTCAAAACAGGAGTAAAATCCAACTTACTGTGTACTTAGATATTTGAATTTTATTCCAAAAACATTGGTTAAAAAGATTCAGTCCACCTGTGACTTTCAGGGCCCAGAGAGAGCTGAAGAGTATATTAATGTTTCTTGCTACATGGTCATAGCAACAATGATGGACTGAACCTGCAGGTGACAGACCTCAGTGGTTAGAACTGAGAGGAATGTGAAGTCAAGAGGTAGTGCAGACAGCTTGTGGAGTTGTGTGGCAACTTGAAGGACCTTAGCTCTTCCTATGAAATACTTACATGTCTAAAATGCATAGATCTTATTACATAAAGGATATAAAATTTTATTTAAGGGAACTAATATTGGAGTACTATTGTGGAAAAGCTGAGTAGATCACAATTGCTAATGAATAAGCATGTTAGCAAAAATCAGAGTATTGGCACATACAGGGCAGAACAGGTAGACTATATATATAAGCAGCAGCTGAAATAGTAGCACAGACTCCTTAGCCACACCTAAATCTTGTTTTTAAATTCAATCCCATTAATAAATATTATTGAGAGCTAAAGAGATGTTTGGAGGCACAGAAATAATCATCTTATTGTGATAGGCCAAGATAGATATGCTGTAATGAAACCTCAAATAAAAAACAAAGCAACAATAAAAATTGAGAATAAAAGTAATTAGGTATTCAGATATTGTTCTAATGAGATTAGGTAGCGTTGATCTCTCTTTGCTCACTCTACATTCTGTTCTCTGCCTGGCCTATTCCTACTCATCAGCCCTCTGTGTTGAATAACAGCCATTAGAACAACTGAACCCAGAGTAGCCTGCTCCATCTCATTGCTAAACAAGAAACTCCAAGGTGTGTTAAGGTTTAGAAGATCAATAATGAGAAAGAGAAAGGGGTGGTAGTTAAATATGAAAGAAAACACACTTTGGATGGGTTGGTGCTTAACGTTTGATAGAATAGACTCTAATTTTTCCCCATAGTTCTACATGTAGTATGTGAAAATAATTTAAAGCCTAGGAGGGTGTTAGCTTTTATTAATAGTTGCATCACAGCAAAGAGTTTAGACCCTGAAGACCCTGCCTGGGTTTACATTTTAAATTTACTACCTTCTAGATGTGCGTATTTGGGAAAATTGCTTAATTTTTTCTGTGCCTCAGTTTCCTAATATTTAAAATTGATATAGAAATAGTACCTACTTATGGAGACTAAATAAGTTAATATTTGAAAAGTTCATGGCTTAATAAAGTGCACACTGTATAAGGAATCAATAAAAATATTTTAACTTATTTTTAAAAGTACATCAAATGATTCATTCAAATTGTGTGTGTATGCTTTTCAGATCACTTTTATAGAGAACCTAATGATTAACTAAATGTTACATATGAGAAAGGGAAAAGCTCCCTGGGCAGATGGGAACTGGCTTAGTACTTAAAGCTGCTAGGTCACAGTATTCTACATCCTTATTGGACGGAAGTGATCTCACAGAAAACCAACATCAGACAAGGCCACTCTATGGCATTGATGAAATGAGATTAAAAAAAAAAAAAAAAAGGACTATAATTTTGTCTAAACAGTATTATTGCAGCATCCCTGCCCCACAACGAAAAAAGAAATCCTCTACTCCCAAGTAGCATGAGTGGCCCCTGCTTCTTTAAACATTGCAACTTGAACCTCACTCCAGTCTTCCCTCCTTCTAGTGGAAGACTTATTAAGATGTGCAGCTATAGAATTATCTCTGCTTGCTGACATCACCCACACCATAGTAAACTCTGCGTTTTGAAAGCCTCCCCCAAGTCATTTATCCAAAGCACAAATTCTGTAATTAGCTCTCTCTAACACCCTTTTACTGAAATGCTTCAGGGTTCCCTGTGGTGTGGGACCTGCTTCATTGCAATTTGTCCCACTACAGACAGGGTCTTGGTCTTTGGCAGAGGGACCAAGTATATAATTACAAGTGTCAGTTTATAATTACTGATATACCACTTACTGTATAGACATTTTTATCTGTATATGGAATATCCACATTTTTAACATTGATTCAATACAGTCTTTGTTATTCAAAGGCTTTGAAAACTGTTAAGTCACTTCAGTCTTTACAACTATCCTAAATGCAGTAAAATATATGGGGAAACAAAGTCTGTAGTTGAATTCAATTCTCCAAACTAGGAGCAGGTTTTTATGCACTCTTTACATATAATATTACCGTTATTCACATTACATTCCTATTCCAAATGAGAGATAGATTATTCTTTCTTTGCTTTGGTGGGGGCTGGTTTTCCTGGGGTGTTTGTTCCCCTTTTGTTTCCGCAGATTTATGAGCCTGGCAAGCTGTTCTGTCTCTTGCTGAAAAGACTATTGTGCCCATGTAAACACTGCCCCAGCAAATAATTCATTTCAGTTCTCTGAGAACACTCTATTTCTTACTTTCAAAACAAGGATTTTTTCTTATTTCAGTCATCGGTCCCAATCTTAGCAGTGATTCCACAATGTCAATATTCATTTTTGATAAAAAAAAGAAAAAAAGTTATAGCTGAGGAAGCTTTGACAGAGAAGAATGGAACAGTAGCGAAAATCATCCTGAATTGTATGCTATAATCACAAAAATATTGGTCAGGGATAAAGTCTTAATTTTTAAATACGTCAATTTTCTCTTTTGTTTGGTTTCTTTTATTCTTACCTCAAATATTATAAAAACAGATATATTCCAGTCTAGAAACAAAACATTCAAGTGGGAGGTAATGATTCTATTAATTCAAAGAGCATTTTATTTTAGTTAAATGGATTATTCTTTGCCTTGACTTACTTGGATGGTTATCTGCTTAGCTTGTCTAACAGTGAATCTTTACTAGTAAAATTATATTAATATTATTTACCCATTTTGCTTTTATAACTTTGATAATTATGCCTGAGATTTTATAAGATCCTCTTACCTATTAATTTTTATCTATTAAAAAATTTTCTGTGCCTAATTACATATATGGTTACATCATTATATTATAAGGCTGGATGAAACTTTTGGCCTTTGTGTAGTTTATTTTCTTAGGTACAGAACAAATATGGCTGCAACTGTCCTTAAAAATAGACTTTCTTTAAAATTCCCCAAAGAGAAAGACGATTCTTCAACCTCTCGTTCTAAAAAGAAACCTGACTTTTAAAGAAATGACCAGAGAGACCTTGACCATAATCCATAACAACTTGACAAAGGTACACATTTATCATTTGGTTTTGAAGGTCTCATAATAAACGTCATAATACTGACATTTCATAGAGTCAGTGGATATTATATTTTCTTTCTTCTTGTCCTGATCATCCTTTTGTCAGCTTTATCATAAACTATACTGGAATCAAATGCCTGGGTTGTTGAACAGGAAAAGATGAGTCCCATTTTAGCTAGCCTGTTGGCTGCAGAACTATTTCCAAACCATTCCTTTTTCAACCTTCATGAAAACCAGCTGCAGGTCTTTTATAAGGGCAAAAATTAGCATAGATTCAGAAGGATTTGTGTTCACAGTTTCATCAGCTAAGAAATAACATTTGACTACAATATATAATCAAAACTGCTCAGGAATAGATTTGCCAACATTTGTAAAAAATGCTATAATATTACTCATCAAGGATTCTTTATTGGTGATATTTGGAAAATCACTCAGTCTCTCTCTTGCTTGTTTTTTTCTGTCTTAAACTGACAATATTTACTTCTTTTAATGAAACTCACATAAAACATGTGTTGACACTGAGCTAAACACTCCCATTATGTAAATTTTTAGGAAATAATTCAACATTTTGGAAAAAAGAAAAAAAAGTCAGCATGTTGGAAACCATGGAATATCTCGTTCTGTAACATTTTCAAAAAGCCAAAGTAGTACTTTTCACGAACATTCCAGGAAGTAAAACACACTATATTACTGATTATGTTAAATTGAAACATATTTTTGTAGTCATTTACTAGTTGGGAGCTTTTTTATACTTGGAACTTAATACCTACTTTTTCTTTTTCCTGATTCTTTGTCTTTCTATATTAATATACATTTTATATTATTTGTGCATTAGATAACAGCATAAATTTGCATATACCTTTGAAAAAGACAAATGTTCATTATCTTGGAAACATGTTCTCTTTGAACATGGAACTTGGTAAGAATGTGTCTATACATGGTGACCAAAACTTATACTTAATGCTGAGATATGTAGTCTGAGTAATAGGGAGGCATAATTAGAAATTTTAAGATAAAGTTACTCCTGAAAATCCAAAGTTTATGGTTACTTTAAATGAGAAGAGGTAAAGGTCATCCAGATTAACTAAATCATGCAATTATGTAAATACATGACATCTGTTGCTTTATCATCATCGTCACATTTGAGTTAGCAAAAAGTTAACCTCTAATATTTCTTTAAGTCATCTATGGATTTCAGAATAGCAGGACTATCACAGACCACTGGTTGATCCTTTATTTCACAGAGGAGGAAGATGAGACTCAGAAAGGTAATCTAGGACTAGTACCTGGATTACTTTTGATTCCACACCTGTTCTTTCCAGCAGTGTGTCCCTTTTCTTCACTTTCTCTCAAGTCTACCAACATCTCCTGCATTCCTCCTTTCATGAAGATGATTTATACAGGTTATGGGACCCTATTTCATTTTTGCAGCTGAAGTAGCTTCCAGGAACTGGCAAGTCCAAGGGAGGATATCAGAGTTGCTTCAGCAGCTGCCTTCCCACTCCCTCTACCCACACCCACAATCACTTCCCAGGTTCAAGCAAAGAGGCACGAGTAGTTTCTCACATTAGCTGGTGATACTGAGACTCTCAGTCTTCCAACATCCGTGTTAGTCATTTGCTTATATATTCTTCAGAGACATACATGGCTGGGATCTCTAAGCTTCTCTCCATGCAGGAATTATCCTAGCAAGAAATCTGGCCCTAATTCAAAAGGTTATGATAAAATTTATGTTAAATTATTTTCCTTTCATATATTAAGTCATATTCTAATAGTTCTTATCAAGGTAATCTTGCATTCCCTTTTACCCTGTGTCTTATAAATATGAGATAGTGAAGGTGTTTGCAATTGAAACGTGTAGGTAGCTGGTGTTCAATCTCTGTGCATGTGTTTAAGTCCAATGAAGGCACTGGCAGACTCAGTGTCGAGTGAGGGATCAATTCCTGGCTTGTACATGGCTGTTCCTCATTGTATCCTCACATGGCAGAGGGCAGAAAGCTCTCTGGGATCTCTTTTATAAAGGCACTAATGCCATTCCTGAGGGCTCTGCCTTCATAATCTAATTACTTCCCAAAGACCCCGCCTCCTAATACCATCACATTGGGGGTTAGGATTTCAACATATGAATTTGGGTGGGGACACAAACATTCAGTCCATAATAAGTGTCTTGTTTTTCAATAATAGATTGACAGAATATGATTTTATTTCAAAACTGAGGTTCTACCTTAACAGAAACCTGAAACATGCAGAACAACACAGGGAAAGGAGTCCTGGAAAATATTATTTCTGCTTAATTAAACTAATTTAAATAACATACTCTATTTGACCTGAGTCTGCAAAAATATGACCACCACTGTAATCAAAGTCTCTTAGAATCACTCCAATACTGTATCACAGCCCTGCTTGCTAGCCCAGTCGTTTTCATTGTTCTCCTCTAGGCCATGCCTATTAATAGAATGACCAGCAGCAGCTTCAAAATAATTGACTAAATTATGAGTTCTTCTAAATAAAAGTTCTTTGACTCCAGCATTGACTACTCCGTGGGTTAAAATTCAGAGTCATGATCACTATAAGTATATTCACAATTTAACTCTGAAAGCCTTGCATACTATCATAGTGTTCCAGATTTCCTATGCTTCTTAGAAATTAATGTTCCTGGTGTGTTTTGCACAAGCTATACACTTTCATGTTTTCATATTTATCTCTCTTGCAACTTTATGCTTATTTTTATCAACTCAAACACAACCATTGGTGTTTCTAAATAATCCTGTCTCATTCCCTACCAGCCAATGAAAGTCCTTTCTATGGAGATCTTCACGTATTGGTTCCTGCTTCCATTACAGTGGTTATTGTTTGCATCTTGAGCAGCCTGTCTCTAGTACTCTAAAGACATTGAAATCTTTAAAGTTTTTAAAATCTGGACTTTGCCTTATGCGTTTGTGTATCCTCAGCATTTACACAGGTCCTGACAGTTATCAAGAGCTTAATGAACATTTGTTTAAAAATTAACTAAATTTTCAAAGAGAGTGAAGATATACCTAAAGAAACTTGATGAAGACTTTTTGTGACTTTTGTGGAATCACTATATTCTCTGTTAAAATACTTATTCAGAGGTTTAAAAATTTGGGGGTATTATCAATTATTTATAAGATATTATCTTAGAAGTGCAAAAAATGGAAATCTTAAATATAATCTCTGTCTGACCTATCAAAATGTTATAACTTCAGCAGTAAACACAATGCAATACATTTAAAATTTTCCAGTGTTTTTCTACTTTGTTTATTTGGGGGTTTTTGCTTGTTCGTTTGTTTTATAATTAGCTTACCCACTTCAATGGCCTCAAAATAATCAATTGTCTAATTCTTTTAATATTTCTGAAGATTTACTCTCCAAGTCTTATCACAAATTTCCCCAAATTCTTTACATTACTAGTTAGATTTTGGAATTTTCAGCAATTACAATTCTTACTGCTTTTATTTTTAAAAACTTAGAAGCAAACATTTTCTACAATGTTTTAAAAAGCATATCTCATATCTTCTTTTGCTAAAAATGAACGCTACCTATCAAGAAATGTTACCAGTATAACAATGTACATCTTCACTTTAATCTTTAGTCCCTTCTGATTTTATGGAAATGTAAATGCTCAACTTATAAATCTAAGCTCTATAACATGCTAAAATGTATTGGTCAAATTATTTAAATGTGTCTGTGTTTGAGTATTATATATCTAGAGGGGAAAAAGTGTGAATTTTGCTTAGCATTGTATTTTTCCATACAGGTTGTACTAGTTTATAGTCCCACCAAGAGTGTATGAATATTCCTATCTCTCTGCATCCATGCCTGCATTTGTTATTTTCAGACTTTTTGATAAAAGCCATTCTCACTGGAGTTAAAAGATATCTCATTGTGGTTTTGATTTGCATTTCTGTGATGATTAGAGATGTTGAGCATTTTTTCATATATTTCTTGGCCATTAGTCTATCTTCTTTGAAAATTCTGATCATGTCTTTTGCCCACTTTTTAATGGGGCTGTTTGGTGTTTTCTTACTGATTTGTTTGAGTTCTTTATAGATTCTAGTTATCAGCCCCTTATTAGATATATAGCATAAAAATATTTTCTCCCATTCTGTAGGTTGTCTATTCACTCTAATGATTGTTTTCTTGGCTGTGCAGAAGCTTTTTAATTTGATAAGTTCCCATTTATTTATTTTTGTTGTTACTGTGATTGCCTTTGGGGTCTTCTTCACAAATTCTTTCCCTAGACCCATATCTATAAGAGTTGTCTCAACATTTTCTTCTAGAATTCTTATAGTTTCATGCCTTAGGTTTAACTCTGTTATCCATCCTGAGTTGATTTTTGTGAGTGGTGAGAGGTGCAGATGCTGTTTCAGTCTTCTACATGTGTCTATCCAATTTCCCAGCACGATTTATTAAATAAGGATTCTTTTCTCCAGTTTATGTTTTTGTCTGCTTTGTCAAAGATCATATGGCAATATGAGGATGGTTTTATGTCTGATCCATTGGTCTATGTGTCTGTTCTTCTACCAGTGCCATGCTATTTTGGTTACTATAGTCTTGTAGTATAGCTTGAAGTCTGGTAAATTGATGCCTCCCAATTTGTTCTTTTTGCTTAAGGTTGCTTTTATTCTGTGAAAGAATATTAGGTTTATTTGGTATAAACAAACAAACAACAACAACAAAAACAAACAGACAAAATAAACTTAAGCTTCTTTAACAGAATAACTCTGAAGTTATTTTAGGACAGCTATCCTGAATCCCATAGTATTATCTCTGAAGGAAAGTCTATTTTATTAATTCTATCAGAAAATATAATGAATGCCTATTCTATGTCAGGATTGTGTGCAGCATTTGATATACATTCTCAAATTGAACAGATCTTGGCTTGTGCTTGTGAACTCACCATCTAGTGGAGGAGGCTGACCATAAACAAACAAACAAGTAACATAAGCTTTTTTTGTTTTTTTAAGCCTATTCTCATTTCTCTGAACATATTTAACTTCTATTTCTTTTCAATTACCTCAGTTTCTTTAATAATAAAAGAAGTTTTTGAAGTAACTGCTTCCTTAATTGTGGGTTTTAAATAAAACACCAGATATAAAGAATGTAGCATGGTGCTTGTCACTTAGAAAGTACTCCATAAATGTTAGCAATTATTATTGCACCCAGGAAAACCATAATTATCCTCCTTCACTTTTCTAAGTGCTGCCTAAATCACATTAGTCTTTGTGGTGAACACATTGTACTAGTATTGAGACTTTTCCAGTCATTCTGCTTCTTAGTTATGACTGAAATATTATGTAATATGAAAGTTTTATTCTTCATATATCCATATCATTTATGTTTTAAGTTTGATTTTTATTAAAAAGACCCACCATTCCAGATACTGCCTATATTGCTAGATCTTAAGTTGTGCAGAATATTTCCTACTTCTCTATTTTAAGAAATCTGCATTTAATTAACATATCTACTACTTTTAACACTGGACCTTGGAAGTCCACAGCCAAAATCCTGTGACAAGTCACTGACCCGGCTGGAAGGCAAATATTGTTGAGGAAATTAATTTTTTAAAAAATATTTAAGACACAGGTTTTATATACAATAATATGAGAATAAGACCCAAAAGTTTCTTTTGTAAACTTAAGTACATTGCAAATTCTCTGTAAGTCTTACCCTAATTAATTAAAAATACTGGTTGGTCTACGCTGAATTTTGTTTGGCTCTATGAGTGATAGCTGAGATTAAATTTACTATACAAATACAGACTATCAAATCAAAAAATCACCAATTTACATCCATAACAATAATAGTAATATTTATATGATTGATTAATTGAGAATTTCCTCGGTGAATATAAGAAAAAAAAATCAGAATGGAAAAACAAAGGCAGACTTAAACAAAGCAGCAGATGCCTCTATTACAGCTGCCAAAAGGCACAACTCGTTTTCATGCAGACTATCTGAAATTTATTGTAAAACTTTTTGTCGTCTGAAAGCTATCCACACCTACCAGACGTGCTGTTAAGGGAGAAGTGCCATCTCTTTTACATAAATGATAGAATGCCCAGAACAAGTCATCTGTGGGATAATGGCATCCATCCTGATATCCCTGAAAATGGTATCAAATACATGGTAGACAGATTTATTTTACTTGTAAATACGTTCTTGTCTAGCACCCAACTCACACACTGATATTTGTTTAAAGAATTATGTCTTATTATGCTCTCCTGAAGTACTGCATAGGCATTTAATACCATCTGCAGGGAGGAGACGAGGCTAGAACCACCATTAATTCTCAAATTTTTGAATGGCTGTCCATTTAGACGCTTGAGACAGTGTCTCCTTTGAGCTATATTGTAAGCACTTGGTTAAGCTGCGAGCCAGGTATAATTACCACTGCTGTTTCAAAATTCACCCCAAACCCCTTGATTATCCGAATTTATTATCCTTTTAAAAGTATACTTATTGTAGGTTTTCTGAGTAGTGGCTCATCAATTGTGACAGAGGAAAAAAAAAAGAATTAACTGAGGGCTTTTAGCCATTCTTAAAGGACTTATTCACTTGGTTTTAGGGCTGGGGCCCTTACTAAAATTTTAATTTCCATTAGTAGCAACTATGAATTACTGATTCCTTAGAATACCACCTTATTAGGCAAGCAGTCAGTGGGCCAGCAAGCTGATGGCGTGATCTTTTGATGCTTGGCCTCTGCAGCCACTCAGCTGAGGCAACTTAATCTGCTGAAGCCTCAGCAGTGCTGTGAGTGTGTATGCATTGGGGGGGGGGAGTGTTGTCCAAGGATTATACATATTTTCTCTCACTACTGCAAGGATTTGACACCTCCTCTCTGACTCTCATCACTGTCTCAATTCAACTCTCCACAATACAGTATCTTGATTGTGGCTGCAGCCTCCCAGCTAGACTCCTTGCCTTCAGTCTGGTCTAATCATCTCTGAAGAAAATCAAGGAGACCCTGGAAAGAATCCTGCCTTTGTGGTAAGGAAAACAGAAAACTGAAATATATGCACGGTTCCTAGAGTCAGAGAATATTTGGTCTCAAGGGGAAAATGCGCCTAAGAATCATGGCCAATGGCAACACCAGAAAAAGCAAATTTGTTGTCAGATCTAAGCATAAGTGTAGAACAATTTGTTATTAGAGCAGCTTAATTTTTAAAAATGTGCAGAGTGTACAGATTTTCATTATCTCAATTCATTTTTACTCAAAAGCTGATCATGACAGCCTCCTGCTAAAGGATGCTCATTGCATTCTGACATGAGACAATGCCAATGTACATTTTATACTGAGTCCCTAAGACAGTGTCCTGCATGTAGCATTCATTTAATAAATTATTTTTCACTGATATTTATGAGGAAATTAATGAACAAATAAAAGACTTCCTCACTTTCTTCACTTGTAAAAATGAAAAGATCAAAGTAGGAATTCTCTGAAACCTTTAAATTTTAACCATTTGATTGTATAATTCCAAAGCAAGAATAGCAAAACTTAATTTAATAATTAAACCTTAAATCATAATTAGTCATTCTTTCTCTAGAGGGCTCTGTTTCCCATTTGGCTAGTATTACTTTTTTTTTTCTTTCCAACTTTCTATGGCTTTTTATGGTATTCCAAATGGTAGGAGTAGAAACTAAATTCAAGGTTTAAGAAAATAAAGACTAAAAACTGGTCTCTTCCTTAATAATGTTGATTATCTCAGGGAAAGAAACAAAAGAGCAGAAAGGGGACAGGGTGTTTTATGGATATCAGATATATTTGAGAGATATTTTAGCTAGATTTCAAGATATTATTGGTAAATAAAAGAAAAAACTTGAATTCCATCCGGATTTATTCAAATTAAAACACTAGTAGTACAGAAAAAGTAAAGAGAAAAAAAATAGGAAGCATATAGTTGAATTTCTACTTAATTTTCTTTTCCCCAAACACTGTATGTATCAAGCTTACAGAGTTATAAGGAAGGAAAGCCAAACATGCAAATGGAAACAATACTTTAACTTTCACAAGACTTGTGCCTTATAACTTCCAAGACTCTGAAACTCCAAGTATTAGCAACTATCAATGCATTCTATTTTTAATCTCCTTACAGTTTGTAATAAATATCAACTTGATATTGAGTTCAGATGTATTAGAGCAGTTGATTATACAGCTATACAATAAAATCAGTGGGAAATACTAAACATACTCCTGGGGCTGGAGGTGGAAAAGAATGGTATTCTGTGAATTTTGACTGTTTAATGCACATTTTGCATGACTACACCCAGTAAAATTTTCAGTGTTATTTTCAACCATTACAAAAATAGGACAAATTGAAAATTTATTTTTATAAAGGAAATAGAAGGTAATCTACAAACCTAAAATATTTATTACCACCCCTGATACAGTTATTACTGACGATTTTAAAAAGGAGGATTAAATGTACAGAATTCAGTTAATATTAGCATATTTATATTTGCTGTGAATTAAACCTCTATAATGAGTGAAAGCACACTTCTTCATGTAAAATATTACCTGAAATTGAAGTCTGCTACCTATCTATCAAATACAATTTTCTTTTTGGGGGCATCATTATATTTAAAAGGTATATATTGGTAATATGGGCTTTTAATAAAGCAATAATGAATATTCTGAGGTCAACTAAACTACTCATGAAAAGTGATTTCTTATGAAGATGATTTCCTGTCCCTAGTTTCAAATCATCTGATATTTTACCAGATTCTTTTTGGAATATATTACTTTAGATAATAAAAATAGAAACACACATAAGAAAGGACTTATTTGATAATCCATCTTCTGCTGAAAAACAGACTTTAAAATGTATATTTATGTTTCTAATTATACTGGAATACCTATTCAAATTGTAAGTATTTTATTTATTATTGTATCCGTTTATTACTAAACATTAGAAGAAAAATCTAATTTTAGCTGTTCTGATTCATTTATACTTAAGCCATCAAATTTTTATGTTTGCTAAATGTTTTTAATGCACACAAAAGCTATAATGGTATCTTTAATAGTGTTTTCATTTCTAGACCAGAGAGACCATATTTTCTTAATGTCTTATGAGTCTTATTTAATAAGAAAACAAAAGGAAAATGGAAATGGAGAAAAAATAGCTTTACTTCATTTTGGCTGTTTCTATATGATGTTACTAAAATCATTTTAAAATGAGAATCCATGTAAAATTTAGCTAGATTTTGCATCCACATAATGACAAATAGATGGTCAATACTATTGAAGTTTATGTTTGTATAATATAAAACCCATATAAGAGTGGGGATTCTGGTAATTTTTAAGCTTCCCAAATAAATCCATTTTGATTTGACAATTCACAATTCTTTTATTGTCTTCAATTTTTTGAAACCATGCTAATTTAGCAAATAAATTTATGATGTTCTTGCTATCAGTTATATTGATAATACTAAACTGGCTTTTGTGAAGGGTGTGAGTAAATTACTATCAGTATCAGGGTCCAGTTGTTTCCTAAAAGAGATTAATCTGAGTCATTTTGAAAAATGAACTGCTATGGCCATCTGGAGCTGACCCAGGGAATGAACAAAGTGATCAGCCACTAAGATGAGAGACAAGAATTCTGGCGAAGCATAAAAAGTGATTCTTGTGATGTTTTGCAATATAGTATCATAGTTATTTGCATTAGCAACATACAAATAATAATGCCCAAAGAACTAAGAGCAATAAAACACATTTTTTCAGTTTTGCCACCGTGTAACTAGATTTGAAGTCTTGAATCTTTATGTCTATCAACAGTTTGATCAAATTGTTTAGCTTAGCCTCCTCATTGACTTAAGATAATGATAACATCTTTGAAGCATTCAATTCATTCATTTATTTATTAATTTATCATTCACTCATGCATTCAACTGCTAACGAAAGACCATGAGATCTATGGAGAAAAAGGAGAGCTCTTATTTTCTAAGAAACAATATATTGATTGGAGAGACGCAGCCTTCGGTGCAAGCGAAAGTGTGTTCCAAAAAACAAAAGCAGAGTTTGGCTATTACAGAATGTGTTCTTGCCCAGGTTCCCAATCCTGTCTGTTTACATGAATGAAGAATTAAAACTTGTTTAGTTCCAATTGGTTGATACAGCTGGGTTCTGATTGGTCAAGGCTGCAGAGTCCTGATTGGGTGACCTTCAAGATTGAAACCTCAATCCCCTTTTGACTGAAGATTTTCAGGTGACCTACTTGGGAATTTTCCGTCCTTGGCAACAGGAACTACTCTGGCTGAGGGTTGTGCAAGATGGATGTTTGCCAAGGGCTGTATTTTCTTCCTAGAGCACCGGGTGCATAACCGCACTGTCACCCAGCTATGGCCCTCTGGTCCTGGTTTAGAATTTAAAGCCTCTCTCTTAGCCTCAGGGAGCCCATCTTGCCTAGCATGTTTTGGGGTCTTTTTGCAGTTTGATTTTACACAATAAATGGTCACTGAGTGGCTGCTCTGGTATGATAGTCACTGTTCTGGGCCCCGAGGATAGAACAGTAACAAAACAGAAAAGGGTCCTGCCCCCACAGAGTTTTTATTTTAGTTAGGAAAAGCAGAAAGTAAACAGATAATAAATATACTATTAATATATGCTACATGGTGAAAACTGTTATGAATTTTTATTAAGGTAAAAATTAAATGATAATATTAAACAATTCTATAGAGGGTCTTCAAGGATGCCTTTCTGATAACATGGTGTTTCAGAAGACACCTACAAACTCTGTGATATTTGGGGGAAGATCACGCTAGGCAGAGGGAAGAATAAGAGAATAAGAATAAGAAAAAGAGTGTGAGACAGGATCACACTGGTCACATGCAAGGGCTGAGAAGTACTAATCAGAGCTTTCTATGCACACAGCATACACCTATCCTGTAGGAAACATAGAAATATAAATTGTAGTTTCTATTCTTAAAGAACCTTTACTTTGGAAAGGGCCATAAGACACATGTACATAGAAAAAAACATAATGCTTAATATAGCTAAATCAATTGTGTACTCCAGATTTTATAACAGCTAATTGTTCTAAAATTATTTAAAATCTCCTGACCTTTCAGGAATTGTGTTAACTTATAATTACCTTCAAACTGCTTTTTGTTATACTTTAAACATCTTACAAAATGATTTGAAATGCACAGCAACTGTTTTCAAAAATAGACTTAATTATACTCTGTAAAATAAAGAATGGCAAATTTAACATAGGTGAGACACACATTTCTCAAACTATTGATTATATCTTGGTCTTGTTTATAAGCAATTGAAATGAAAACAATGATCACCGGGAGTCAATATTGGTTCACTTAAAACAAGCTATGTGACCTTTACTTTTTTCTTTCCTTTTCTTTTTGTTTCCTTTTTTTTTTCTTTTTCTTTATCTTTTTCAGTACTGTTGTTCTAATAGACTAGAGAAATGTTAGGCATTGACATTCATCAATGTTATTTGAATCCAAAAAATATATTAAACACAAAGGAGAAACATGAATATGATTATTGTACCATTGTGTGGATTAGCAAGTGGTGAACAACTTCTTTATAGGGTGTCTATTGCTTATAAAACTCTTGTTATGTCCATGCAATTTAGTTTTGAGCATTAACAAGGCTACCAGATGAAGTGCTACCACACATTGAAAATACACAGCTGAACAAAGAGACATACTTTCTGCTCTCATAAAACTTATAATCTTGTAGTAGAACACAGAAAATAAATAATGACTTCAAATATGTCATAAATGTTTACAGAAAGATGGACAGGATTATACAAGTGGAAGTGCTAACTCAGGTGAAGGTTTAGGCATAGAAAATATTTGCCTTAGGTGGTGATTTAAGATGTGTCTAGAGCAGTGGTCCCCAACCTTTTTGGCACCAAGGACCAGTTTCATGGAAGAAAATTTTTCCAGGAACGGGGGGGAGGTTTGGAGGGAGGATGGTTTCAGGATGATTCAAGCACATTACATTTACTGTGCACTTTATTTCTGTTATTATATTGTAATATATAATGAAATAATTATATGACTCACCACAATGCAGAATCAGTGGGAGCCTGAGTTCGTTTTCCTGCAACTAGCTGGTCCCATCTGGGGTGATGGGAGACGGTGACTGTAAATACAGATGAAACTTCACTGGTCTCCTCCACTCACCTCCTGCTGTGCAGCCCACTTCCTAACAGGATTGGCCAGGATTGGCCATCCTCTAGACAGCAGGTCCTGAGGATGAATATTTTTAGCTAAGTGAATACAGAAACAATTGAAGTGGAGAGTATTCTAGGAAGAAAATGTAAAGAGTGAGAAGCTATTCTGATGCTGAGATCATTATACTCTTTAGTTTAAAAAAAAAAAAAAACTTGTCTATGGCCATACCACCCTGAACATGCCCTATCTCATCTAACAACAACAACAACAACAGCAACAAACTAAAGAGAGAAGTTCAAGTAGAACAAAAAGAGCAAGAGTGATATTACAGGAGACTGAAGATACAGCTAAGGGTCAACTGACAGAGGATTTTTGTTGGATGTGTTGGTATATTAGATTTTATTCAAATTGAAATGAGGAGCCACTAAAAGGTATTTTATAATAAAGTAAAAGCAATCTATGAGAAACAGAATATTTTTGCTGTTGGTTATGGATTGAATTGTTTCCCCCCAATTTCATATGCTGCAGTTCTAACCCCTAGTACCTCAGAATGTGATCTTCTTTGGAAACAAGGTCACTGTAGATTTAATTAGTTAAGATGAAAAGACTGGAGTAGGGTGGGCCTCTAATACCATATGAATGGTGTCTTTACAAAAAGAGGACATTTGGACACACACAAACACACACACCCAGGGTGACCACCATGTGGAGATGAGGATAGACATTGAGTCATGCAGCAGAAAGCACAGATTGTCAGCAAGCCACCAGAATCTGGGAGAAAGGCATGAAACAGATTTCTCTGTCACAGCTGTCTGAAGGAAGCAATCCTGCTGATGTTGTCAAACCCCGAAATTCAGGCTTGTGTACCTGATGTGCAGCTGAAGCCAAACATCATGACACTGGTACTTGGAGATAGAGAAATGTTTATTTGATTTGGCCAAGCAAGAAGATGAGAAGACAGAAAAGTAAGATCTCTCAGATCCATCTTAGCAAAGAGATAAAGTAAGCAGTTTTTATGAGGCTGAGGAGTAAGGGAGAGGAGTTTTAGGAAGCCAAGGGGAGCCGTCTACGTTGCTTCAGTCTCAGATAACGTCTTGAGCAACCAAATTTCTGGGCGTCAGTAGCAGCTTCCTAGTTCTTTAAGGCATTCATTTCTTCTGCAAAACAAACTCATAAAATTTCCTTGTGACCCTGGAGTTGTCTCCTCTTGCTTGACAAAGAAGTCTACCAACAGGCCATAATTACTGTGAGAAGTAGGGGTGCTGAGGCAGAAAGCAAGTGGTTAATATGTACAAGCAAACAAGGGCCTAGTCAGAATATAGATTATTTCAGGCACTAAAAATGTTGGGGTACTAAAATCTCAAGGGCTCCAGACACACTGACACCTTAATCTCAGACTTCTAGCCTCTAGAACAGGGAGACAATGGGTTCTGTTGTTTTAGACACCTAGTTGCGGTACTTGCTACAGCAGCCCTAATACAGTGTCAGAATTAGAATTCACAACAATCACAAAAGCTGTAGTAAACAGCTGAATCTAAAATATTAAAATTATGTAAGTTTAAATGGAAAATTCTTCCCTGGCTCAAATGTTGTTTTTTTTTTTTTTTTTTTTTGAGACAGAGTCTCACTCCCTTGCCCGGGCTAGAATGAGTGCCGTGGCATCAACCTAGCTCACAGCAACCTCAAATTCCTGGGCTCAAGCAATCCTTCTGCCTCAGCCTCCCGAGTAGCTGGGACTACAGGCATGTGCCACCATGCCCGGCTAATTTTTTCTATATATTTTTAGTTGTCCGATTAATTTCTTTCTATTTATAGTAGAGACGGGGTCTCGCTCTTGTTCAGGCTGGTTTTGAACTCCTGACCTTGAGCGATCCGCCCACCTTGGCCTCCCAAAGTGCTAAGATTACAGGCGTGAGCCACAGCGCCCGGCCTCAAATGTTGTTTATGCAAGTAAATGGTGGCAGAAATATTGTTTAGTAGTTGCATCAGATTAACAAAAGACATACGTATTTAATTTGAAGTGTGCCTGTTATGAAACATTGGTATGCAGTGCCACTCAACTCCATTTCAAAGTGCATTTAAAATATAATATTTTGTGTAATGAAAAAAAAAATCTTGAAATATTTGTCTCTGCTTTTCTTTTATCACTTTTTTCTTCCTTGACCCTCTTCTATATCATTCAACAATGTGTAAATTGCATTGAAAATTAGTTGTGTTATACTAAAATTACAAAGATAAAGAAAAAAGTTTTTTAAAATTCTTTTTAAAATCCAAAAAATGCTCTTTAAGCTCTCATTGAAAACAATAGCTTTCACAGCACTCTAACCTGCGCAACAGAGCAAGGCTCTGTCTCAAAAACAAACAAACAAATAAATAAATAAAAAGAAATAATAGCTTTGAAGTCTAAGCTTTTAAATTTGCAGTAGATTTTGCAGTAGATTTTTTGCAGTAGATTTTTAATTTGCAGTAGATTTTAATTTGCAGAGATTTTGTAGTGGTATTCTGTTTTTGATGTTTGTTTGTTTTGAGAAAAGAATAACAGAAAATGAAAGAAAGCAGAACACTGATAATCATTTAATTGTACACTTAAAATGGAGTGTTGGTTGTACGTAGATACAGTTGGAGCACTATGTATGTACTCTCTGGACTACTTTGACAGAGTAGGTTTTTGAATGTAACTAGATAAGTCAACTTGAATGGTAATATATTTTGGGAAATCAGCTCACTACAAATTGTGACTGTAAACATTGTACTGTAAATGTTTTCTAGTTTTCCCCCAATAAAATTTTTGGAAGAAAAAAAAAAAGAAAGCAGAACACAGTCTTATGCTCTAAATTTGCAAATTTAGAAAATTTACAAATTTCTTTTCCAAAAATTTGTTGTCTGTCTTTTGCAATTCTTTTTTCTGGTTTCTGAAAGTGAAGCTAATTAATCGATTAAATAATTTTTTCTTCTCTAATAAAATCATTTAATGATATCTATTTCTTTGTGAACACTATCTTTATTGCTTCCCCTAAATTTTGTTGTGTTGGGTTCCTATTTTTATTTCAGATTTCTTTTTTGTACCTTGGGCTATTTAGAAATGCATTGTTTAGCCTCCAAGTATTCGAGTGATTTTCCAGACATTCTCCTGTCATTGTTTTCAAATTTAATTGTATTATAGCCAGAGAATACACTTTGCATCATGCTAATTTTTTTAAAATTTATTTGGAATATTTTTATGGCCCTATATTCTAACTTGGTAAATGTTTTATATGCACTTGAAAAAAATATGTATTTCAATCTTGTTAAGTCAGTTAGGTCAAGTATAAATTAGGTCACTGATTTGGTAGTATTGTTTAAATATTTTATCTACTTTCTGATTTCTTCTCTACATATTCAAAATTAAGAAAGGAGTGATAAAATCTTCAATTATGCTTGTGCTTTTTACTATTCTTCCATTCAGTTATGTCAATTATTGCTTCAAATATTTTTCCATTCTGTTACTAAGTGCACACACACATAGAATCGTTAAGTCTTCGTAATGAATTGATACCATTACCATTGTGATAACCCTCTTTATTCATGATAGTCGTTGTTCTGAAATCTACTTTTTCTAATATTAATGTAGCAACTACAGCTCTCTTTTGAATGTGTCCATGGCATATCTCATTTTTATCCTCTTTGCTTTAACCTACTGTGCATTTGTTTGTATTTTGCATATATTTTTTATTTAGATATTTATAAATAGCCAATGTTTTTACATTTTAGCATGCATCAAAATCACCTGGAGAACTTTTAAGAATAGAAATTTTTGGCCAGG
>CAUYRT010067671.1:0-34617 GCA_963574885.1 Lepilemur ruficaudatus | reverse complement strand
GAAATTAATTGGCCAACTAAATATATATAGAAAAAATTAGCCGGGCATGGTGGCGCATGCCTGTAGTCCCAGCTACTCGGGAGGCTGAGGCAGAAGGATCGCTTGAGCCCAGGAGTTTGAGGTTGCTGTGAGCCAGGCTGACACCACGGCACTCTACCCCGGGCAACACAGTGAGACTCTTGTCTCCAAAAAAAAGAACAACATGATTTGGTTTGCGTCTTGAAAAGATACCATGCAGGGAAAACTTGGGAAGGGCCAATGTGCATGCAGGGTGACTATTAAGAGGTTTTTGCAGTGAGTAAGGCAAACTGGTGGTAGCTTGGACTAGGGTGTCCTACAATGTAATTAAATAAGTGAGTTTTTAAGATATGCTTTAAAAATGTGCGTGGCCTCCCAGGGGTCTCTCACTTGAACATTATGGAGAATCCATGGTCTGAGATAGGCAGTGATGGCAGCAAGACCTCCTAGTGCTGGTGCACTCTGCTTAGGTCCAGGCCTCATGGGAAGAGGAGTCGAGGCTCTCCTACCTCAGATGACTATCCAGCCTCTCCTGGGTCCACTGGGTAGCAGAAGAGCCTGTGCAGTTACAGGCAGGTCAGAGGGCATCAGTCTTAGTACTCTTCCATTCTCAGTGGGTCAGGAAGGAGGAGGGGACATGGCCATATTTGCATTTCAGAAATTCCATTGTGGCAGGAGGAGAGATTTGGAAGAGATGAGGAGGGAGATGGGGTGACATTGGTAGTTTTGAAGGGGTGCAGGTAAGATAGAAGGGCATGAACCAAGCAGGATGGTTGTAATGAGGTGCCAGGGGAGTGGGTTGGGAGTAGGGATGAAGAGTTGAGAGAAATTCAAGAGATAAATGACTTGGTTAAACTGCCTACCAAGAAAGGAAACCCAGGAAGGAGAACCAGGATTAGGAAGAAAACTGTTGAATTTAGGTGGGGTTGAGTTAGGGACCTCCAGGTAGAAACACTGGCAGTTGCATCAATCAGTCTGAAGTCTGGAAAAAACAGTAAGCTAGAAATGAGAGTAGCAGAAATGTAGATGTGAATTCACTTCTAGACCCTAGGCAGATGCATGGAATGAGAGAAGGGGCAGAGCCATCGAGTCCTATTAGAGATGGGTGGGCAAGGGGGAGCCAGAGGATGCTGGAAAGGGGTGATCAGAGAGGTGGGGAGGAATGCAGGGAGTGGTAAGTTTTGAATGCCAAAGGATGTTCAGGTTTTGAAAAGGAGGGAGTGGTCTTGTGTCATCAGGCCACAAGAGAGGTTGTGAGATAGGAAAAGTGTCTGTTGGATTTGACAGTTAGGAGGTCACTGGTGACCTTATCAATTTCAGTTGAGTGGTTCAGACTGAAGCCAAGTTATGGTGTGTTACAGAGTGAGGGGAGATGACAAAGATAGTCTTCTGGAATGGTAGGCTACTCTTGCTAAGAGAGAAGGAGTTGCAGGATCATAGTTGATAATACTATTGACCACTTACTGTGTGCCAGGCTCACAGTAGGCATAGGCATACACAGGCATATCGACATAGGCATATCGCACTGAAAATTCATTTTTTCATTCAGTCCTCACCACATCCCTGTTATTGCCATTTTGCTGATGAGGAATTCAAGGCTTAGTAAGATGCAGGAACAAGCTCAGGGTTACCCAGCTGGGATTAGAGAGATAGCAAGAAGAGAATGCAGGGTTGATGAGGGATTAGCTTTTCTGAGTAGTAGGTGAGCTTAGGCATGCTCCTGCACTAGAGGGGAGGGCAGCAGGTAGATGGACTGGGAGGTGGTCCTTGCCAGAGCGGCATTCCTGGGGAGAGGAAGGGCATGGACTGGATCTGATGCAGGTATAGCCACAGTGATGTGAGATTTTGTGCCCTGAAGGCTCTTTTTCCACTCTGTGTAGTAGGAGCGTGAGGGGGACGATGGCAGGAGCCGTGGAGAGTGAGGATGAAAGCTGCCAGTGATGAGACGGCCCTGCTGGAGCTGAGGCCAGGGAGTGAGGAGGGGTGAAGGCTGCTGGTTGTGTCCCCAGAGTGGAGGTGGTGGTGAGGACTTGGGGATGTGGAAGGTGCTGTGACAGGAGGGGACAAAATTCAGGCCTGGGGTCTGGGCAAGATAGAGAAAAATATTGATCTAGGAAAGGGGTGATGGGCTTGAGGGAGCTGGAAGGATGGGAAGTTGAAAAGTGCAGTGAGGTGAACTGAAAAGACAGTGGGCAGTGGTGGGGGCATCTCCAAGGTGGAGCTGTTCTGAGGGTTGAGTGGTTGCTGGAGGGTAGCTGAGGGTGAGCAAAGGAGGTCACTGAAGATATGAGAGTCCAGGTGGACAGGCAGGATGGTGAAGCCCCCCCTGGGTAGATGGCAGGGGTGGGAGAGGAGAGGGAGATTAGGGCAGGTCCCTTGGTTTTTAGCGAATGAGATGGCATGACCGGGAAGTCCAAGCTACCAAGGACAGAGGTCTGTGCAACCCAGAGGACAGGTGTGGCTCCAGATAGGCTTATTAAAGTTTCTAGTAACAGGAACCCGTTTCAGTCAATTTAAGTAGAAAAGGGGATTTGTTTACAGGGTATGGCCTGTCTGATAGAACCCATAGACAGGGACCAGAACGCCTTTTGGACTTGCTTTCCTTGTGTCTTCCAGTCTGGTTCATTCTTCTCTCCTCCTGCAAATGGGCTTCCTCTGCTTCTCCTTTCCAGCAGAGGGTGTCCACCTGCACCCACCTCCAAGAGTGGCCACGGACACTCTTATATTATTAGGTCTTTATCCTCAGGGAATTTTCTGGTTGGGCTGGCTTGGCTCAGGTGATCCTGGTAGTGATGTCAGTCTTGATGGCCCTGGGGGAGAGGGGGTAGGTCATGCAGCAGAAACTGGCTTGTAGGGCCTTGCTCCTGTGAGTCTGAGGGTACCAGGAAAGAGCCATTCTTGGAGAAAGGTGGGAGTTGTACTCACTGGACACGTACCCCGAGGGTTATCTACTAAATGAAAGGGATGAGTGGGTTTCCTTTAGGACAGGAGCAGAGGGGAGTCTGAGCAAGGAGGGGAATTTGTTCTCCTTAGCAGCCAGGCTTCCAGGAAACACAGTGGGCTGGGAGGATGGGTCAATAGCAGAGGCTGCCCAACATGGAGTAGGGAAGAGATGAAACTGGAGGAGGGCCGGGGTTGGGCATCTGAGGGCTTCACTAGCTTCCAAGTGTGGATACTGCTAGCTGAGACCCCAAATGGTGCTCAGAGCCTAGGAGACAGCAGGCTGAGGGCCTCGCTCGGGGTGCAGGTTGGGGGCGTCTCTTGAGGCAGTGGACACAGGCTGATCACTGCTTGGGCCTGGCCTGGTGCTGGTCGCCCTTTAGCTCTGTGAGTGTATAGCCACATGTGAAACCACTGAGTCCACAGACTCTCCAGAGCACAAACTCAACCCAGACTGCCTGGGTAGAGACTTTGTTCTGTCATTTGCTGTGTTACCTTGAGCAGGTTATTCATCTCTCTGTGTCTCAGTTTTCTTATCTGTATGATAGGGTTAATATAAGACCCACTTCTTAGAGTTTTTGTGAGAATTAAATGAATTAATATATGTAAAAGGCTTGGTTTGGTGTTAGGCACAAAACACTAGCTATTAATCTGCTGCTGCCAACATATGAAGACTGGCAGGTGAGAGCCTCCAGCCTCTGCTTCTGAAAGATGTTACCCACGTCTAAAGAGGTCAGGTAGAGCTTCACAGGTGGCATTGAGCTGGGTCTAAAAGCCTCATGTAGGCTTTCCCCATGGACAAAGAGGGAGGATGTGGTCCCTGTCCCAGGGATTGAGCTGGGGAGACATAGCACTACCTGATCAAAGATCGTGTATCCCTTCCCCAGCTCACCCCTCACCCTTTGGATCTCACCTCCAACCTCTGCTTCTTAGGGGAGACTTCCTCCTGACGCCCTCCCGACTAGGGCAAGGCCCCAGTTCTGTTTAGCAGAGTGAGGAGGAAGGCAAAGTTTTATAAAATACTTTAGTACAAAGATTGAGCTTCTTACATTGTATCTTTTTCACCTCACTAAATATTGTTTGTAATTGAGTATGTTTGTAGTTGACTATTGTTTGTAGTTGAATAATGGATATTTTAGTTGAAGTCTGGCTAATTGAGTCTTCATTGTGGCAAAAATTGCCATGGTCATTGTGCCTAGTTGTTGGATGTTGGTCTGTCCCTGCCAGTCTTGATAGAAAGGCTGGAATCCAAGGGTGTGCATAGAGACCTCCCCAGCTCCACTCTTTGCAGTGTGGGCCATGCATTTGTTTTGTGTAGTGTCTCCCATTGGACTGTGACCTCTGAGGACATTGAAGGTATCTGTTTGGTCAACGTGTTCTCCCCATGTCTGACACAGTTATTGCTCGATGCATGTTTGTCGGATGGATGAAAGAGTAGGTGTGAAATCCCATCCTGTCAAGGGAGCCCGTAGTGCTGAGGACATTGTGGGGCTGAGGGGCAGGAGTGTCTGTATGTCCATCCGAGTTTCCTGGGCGGAAGCTGAGAAGAGAGTGAACATAGCCTGTGGAAATGATGTGGCCAGAGCCCAGCTGAACCTCAGATCTCCTGCCCATAAACAAGTCTGTCTGATGATGTCAGGCCTAGATGCTGACCATCCCCTTCCCTGTGTGCTTCCTTCCCCAGGTCCTGCTGAGGAGCCACCTCCCAATGTGCCCCAGCCTCCCCCAGAGCCACCAGCTGGGCCCCCAGCCCCCACCCCCCGCCCCGATGAGCGCCCCTCTTCTCCTATTCCTCTCCTGCCCCCACCCAAGAAACGCCGGAAAACTGTCTCCTTCTCTGCTATGGAGGAGGTGCCAGCCCCAGAGCCTCCCCCAGCTGCCCCGCCACAGACCAAGTCTCCTGGCCCAGTCTGTCGCAAAGCCCCCCGGGCCGTAGAGCGGACCATTCGCAACCTGCCTCTGGACCATGCGTCCCTGGTCAAGAGCTGGCCTGAGGAGGTGCCCCGAGGAGGTCGGAGTCGCTCTGGAGGCCGAGGCCGCTCCACCGAGGAAGAAGAGGCTGAGCTAGGGACAGAAGTGGACCTGGCGGTACTGGCCGACCTGGCCCTGACCCCAGCTCGCCGTGGGCTGGCTGCCCTGCCTACTGTTGACGACTCAGAGGCCACAGAGACCTCAGATGAGGCAGACCGCCCCAGCCCCCAGCTCTGCCACATCCTCCTGGAGCACAACTATGCCCTGGCCATCAAGCCCACGCCCTCCACACCAGCCCCTCGGCCCCCGGAGCCGGTCCCTGCCCCTGCAGCTCTCTTCAGCTCCCCAGCGGATGAGGTCCTAGAGGCCCCTGAGGTGGTGGTGGCTGAGGCAGAGGAGCCAAAGCAACAGCAGCAACTGCAGCAGCAAGAGGAGGGTGAGGATGAGGAGGAAGAGGAAGAGGAGGAATCCGAATCCTCTGAGAGCAGCAGCAGCAGCAGCAGCAATGGGGAGGGGGCTGGTCGGCGGCGCACCCTCCGCTCCCACACCCGGCGCCGGCGGCCTCCACCCCCACCCCCACCCCCACCACCCCCCAGCTACGAGCCCCGCAGCGAGTTTGAGCAGATGACCATCCTGTATGACATTTGGAACTCAGGCCTGGACTTGGAAGACATGAGCTATCTGCGGCTCACGTATGAGCGGCTGCTGCAGCAGACAAGCGGGGCTGACTGGCTCAACGACACCCACTGGGTCCATCACACGAATATCCTGAGCCGCAAAGGCCACCTGCCCGGGCCTAGGGGGCGGGGGTGGCCTTCCCTGGGGTTACGCAGCCAGGCAGTGTCCTCAGATCCCTCCTCCTGTCTGTCTGTCCCCCTCCCTATTCAGCTTGCTGCACCACATTCAGCCAGGGCACTTCCTGTAGCTCTGAGCCATCTTCTCTCTTTGCCTCATGCCTTTTTCTGCCTCCCAGAGTTTTTCTGGGACTTCACTTCTGTCTTTTGCACGCTGAGTATGCTTAGCATCAAAGGCCAGCCGCCCTTTCATGGGGCTGGGCCTGGGGTGGACGGAGAGGAGCAGGGCCTAGGGATCTGGCCGGTGAAGACCCTGTTCTCTTCCTTAACACCCTGCACTCACCAACCTGAGCACTCCAAAACGCAAGCGGCGGCCCCAGGACGGGCCCCGAGAGCACCAGACAGGCTCAGCCCGCAGCGAAGGCTACTACCCCATCAGCAAGAAGGAGAAGGACAAGTACCTGGATGTGTGCCCTGTCTCGGCCCGGCAGCTGGAAGGAGTGGACACTCAGGTAGGGCCCTGCCCTGATGCCTGGCCCACTGCATCTTCCCATACTTCTGTCACCCACCTCTTCTTTCTTCTGCTTCTCACAGGGGACTAACCGTGTGCTTTCCGAGCGCCGGTCTGAGCAGCGGCGGCTATTGAGTGCCATCGGCACCTCTGCCATCATGGATAGTGATCTGCTAAAGCTAAACCAGCTCAAGGTGAGGGGTGGGACTTGGGAACGGTAGGAGGCTCAGCAAAAAGGCTGGAGGAAGGGGAGCTGCCATGGAGGATTCTGTGGTCACTGGGAGTAGAGGTGGGGGCGAATGGCCAGAACACCCTCTGTCCCGGGAGGTCTGCAGGAACTGTGAGGAGCTGGGTTGTGGGCAGCATCCAGCAGTTCAGTCCCTTCTGTCCCCCAGTTCCGGAAGAAGAAGCTCCGGTTTGGCCGGAGCCGGATCCATGAGTGGGGTCTGTTTGCCATGGAACCCATTGCAGCAGACGAGATGGTCATCGAGTACGTGGGTCAGAACATCCGCCAGGTGAGGCTCCACACCAGCCCCAGTCAGGCTTCTGATCTGACAGCAGCATAGGGTGCTCACTTGAGTGCCATTTGGCTTCTGGATAAAGCCTCATATGCCCTCCCAGCTCCAAGACTTAGCCAGTGAAACCAGCCTCCTCCCAGTCCTAGTAAACAGATGTTAGTGACCCAGCAAGGGACAAGACTGATGCTGTCTCTCCCTTTAAGGACCCAGGGAGTGGGGGAGACGGACATTGGACATGTAGCAACGACAAAGGATAGTGTTTGGTATTAGAGGGGAGCTTGCAGAGGCGGGGCCAATGGGAGCACACGCTGAGGGGACCTGAGACCCCTTGGGGATGGTGACGGTTAAGGAAGAGCTGAAAGATGATGAACTCACAGGCCCAGGTGAGGGAAATGTGCTCCTGGTTGTGGGATAGCACGTGCAGAAGCTTGGAGGTCGTGCAGTCATTTGAGGGTAAGGAGGTCCAGATGGCTGGTTAGAAAACTAGGGCCAGTGGCAGCAATGTGTGGCTGGGGACATGGGGGACTGCATGGAGCTCGGGAGCTTAGGAATCATTTTGAGCCTGTGATGGGAGAAGAGGAAAGGGGGAAGCTTCAGCAGAAGAGGACTTGGGAGTTAGAAGCACCCCTTGGCTACTGTGTGAAGAGAGAGCTAGTGTAGGCTGACGCCAGTGTAGGGGCTATTGCAGAGATCCAGGCCAAGGTGAGGGTGGCCTGGACTAGGCAGTGGCCATAGAGGTGACAAAGGAGTCTGTGAGGGTAGGTCATTGGCAGGGCCAGGCAGTGAGTTGGCTGTGGAGACGTAGGGCAAGGGAGGAGGTGAGGCCCTTTCTCAGGGCGCTGCCATTAGCTGTTAGGAGTATGGCGGGGCCCCCAGTGCTATGGGAGCGAGGAGGAGGGACGCATAGTCAAGAAGAGTTCCAATCTAGACATTTGAGGTTGCAGTGCCCAAGGGACATCTAGCAGGTGACACCCAGCAGCTCCACTGAGGTGGATTTTGGCTGGAAGTGGAAGTTTGGGAGGAGTCCCCACCACTTAGCTGGCAGTTGAAGCTCTGGAAGGGAGTGACATCACCCAAGGAGAGAGTGTAGAGGGCACATTGTCCTGTTTTTTGGGAAATAGGAGTTGCTCCTTTTCACACAAGGGTATGGGCCCTAACAGGGACAACCTGTCATTTACATTGGCCAGTGGCAGCCAACAGGTCCCTAATTTGGAGAGAGGGTCCTAGGAGAAGAGATGCGTGGGTTCAGTCCATGAAATGGCCACTGTTGTTTCAGGAACTGCCCCAGCCCCACAGCATTCTGTGGGCCCCACTGAGTCCAGGCAGATGCTCTCAGAGGAGCCAGTGGCTCTTCTCCTGCCCTGTGCACCAGTGCCAGTTTAGCTGGAGTCCTCTTGTGGGTGACTTAGTCAGAATGGGTGGCCAGAAGGGGGAGAGCCGCAGAAAGCAAAAGTCAAGGAGTCTGCCTTGGGCTAGTGGCAGCCAGAGGCAGAACTACAGGTCCAGGCCTGCTAGATCTGGCCTCTGGGGTGACAGGGCAGGCTGTCCAGAGGGGTTTGTGGGGGCAGGCCTGGTCTGGCAGGAAGTGGGCTTGGGGCAGGTCTGTGACTTTTTTTTTGTTTTTGTTTTTTTTGAGACAGAGTCTCACTTTGTTGCCCAGGCTAGAGTGCCATGGCGTTAGCCTAGCTCACAGCAACCTCAAACTCCTGGGCTGAAGCGATCCTTCTGCCTCAGCCTCCTGAGTAGCTGGGACTACAGGCATGAGCCACCATGCCCGGCTAATTTTTTCTATATATATTTAGTTGGCCAATTAATTTCTTTCTATTATTAGTAAAGACGGGGTCTCGCTCTTGCTCAGGCTGGTTTCGAACTCCTGACCTTGAGCGATCCGCCCGCCTCAGCCTCCCAGAGTGCTAGGATTACAGGCGTGAGCCACTGCGCCCGGCCAGGTCTGTGACTATTGTATCTCATTTGCCAGATGGTGGCCGACATGCGGGAGAAGCGCTATGTACAGGAAGGCATTGGCAGCAGCTACCTGTTCCGGGTGGACCACGACACCATCATCGATGCTACCAAGTGTGGCAACCTGGCAAGGTTCATCAACCACTGCTGCACGGTGCGATGGGATCCAGCCCAGAGGGCGGGGGCGGGGGGGGGACCAGGGGCTGGGCCACCGCTCACACTGCCCTCCCTCCTGCAGCCCAACTGCTATGCCAAGGTGATCACCATAGAGTCACAGAAGAAGATTGTGATCTACTCCAAGCAGCCCATCGGCGTGGATGAGGAGATCACCTACGACTACAAGTTCCCGCTGGAGGACAACAAAATCCCATGTCTGTGCGGCACTGAGAGCTGCCGCGGCTCCCTTAACTGAGGTGGGGCAGGACTGGCGCCCACACTCCTATTTATTCCCCCTCGGTGCCCTGAGCTCCCAGCACCCCTCCCCCAGCGTTAGTGGGTTCAGCAGGGCCCACGTGCCCCCATGTCCAGGTATGGGGTTGGGGGACCTCAAGCCCAGCGAGGGAGCCTTAGCTCCTTGAGGCAGCTTCTTCTGCCTCCCCTGTCACCCTTACCCACCGCCCCCTAATTTTTTTTCTTTGCGGAGAAGAAGCTGTAAATGTTTTGTAGCTGCCAGCAGCTGTTTCCTGTGGAAACCTGGGGTGCCGGCCTGTACAGATCCTGTTCTTGGGGGGCTACATAGCCCTCTTGCTTTGTGTTAATGGGGAATTCTTCTTGTGCCCTGCGTGCACCCCTCCCCAGTTTAGGGGTCTCTAGGGGCAGTGGCCATGTTCTCCCCCTGGAGGGGCCCTGCGCCCCCAATCCTGGGGACTCCGTGCCTGGAACCCTGCCTCATCTTCTGTTCCTGCCAGACCCTGTGGGCCACTCTCCCACCCTAGTGTCCGGAGGCTCTAGCCAGGCCAGGATGGTGGAGGTGGGCCCTCCCTGTTGGGCTGGATTGTATATATGTTAATAGTGCAAACCCAACGCCACATTTTTATAATTGTGATTAAACTTTATTGTACAAAAGTGCTTGGTCAGTGTCTTTGGGGAAGGGCAGGGTGGGATGGAGGTTGAGGACACAGAGGGTGGGGCAAGATGAAGAGAGGGAAAAGTGGGTGGCCTGAAGTTTGGGGTGGTTAGAGGGGCCTTCAGGCAAGAGCCTGGACCTTCAGACCCAGCGCCATTGCTTTGGACCACCTGACATGCTACAGTGACAGCAAACCCAGAAATCCCCCACCAGTGCCAGCCAGAGCCATGTCAAGGTCAGGCCTCCCTTCCCTTCCCTTCCATTCCCAGAACCACAGCTGCTGCTGGGCCTCTGGCCTCTTGGGAAACCCAGCAGGAGTGAAGGACTGAGGTCATGCAGTGGGGATGAGGTCACCCTTCCAGCTCTATCCTGCAGCCCCCAAACCCCTGAGGGCCCACCCCGCAGGTTCTGGCTTCTCCCTCTCCCCAAGTCCTTGGTTGGAACCAGATGCCTGTGGAGCACAGAGTGGCCACCAGGGGGCGCCCCGGGGCAAGCGTGGAGGACTGGGGGTGGAGGCTGGCTGGGCTTTTCCTGGAATGGGCCAGGAGGGAGGAGGAGGAGGAACAAGCGGAAGGGGAAGGTGCGTTGGCCAGCTAGGCCAGGAGACAAGCAGACAGCCCCTCTTGTGGCTGTCCTGTCCAGGCGCCCTGGGATAGTTGGCTGCAGGTAGGCAGAGGTGCCGCCACGGCTCAGGCGGCCCTTCCCTCGGTCCCAGCCCTTCTCACCTTCCCAAGCCTTTTCTCCCCACCCCCTGCCTGCCTCCCTGCTTTTTTGCCCCAAAACTTCTCCCCAACCATCTCAAGCCCTGACCCCTTCCTGCACCCCAAGCCCTTACCTGCCTGAATAACTCAGCGGTTGGCAGGGTCAGGTGGCAGGTGGTAGGTGGCCTGGCTGCTGCACCCACAGCTGTTGCCTCCAGGACCGGCTCTGCCCCCTGCCCCCTTTCATCACTGCTCCCATATACCCTCCAGCAGTAACAGGTGGCTGGGCAGGTGGCAGCAGGCAACTCAGGTGAGCCAAGTTCTCTCCCCCCAGCTGGGCATGGCCAACTCTGCACAGGCCCAGAAGCTGGTATACCTGGTCACAGGTGGCTGTGGCTTCCTGGGGGAGCATGTGGTGCGAATGCTGCTGCAGCAGGAGCCCCGGCTCCGTGAGCTGCGAATCTTTGACCTACACCTGGGTCCCTGGCTGGAGGAACTAAAGACAGGTGACTGTCGGGGGAGGCGGGTATGGACTCCTCCCAGCCCCTCCCAAGGCAGGATCCCCACCCCTGTGGTGGAAAGGATGATGCCTAGTTCTGTTCCCCAGCCCTCGTGGGTGGGATGGGTGAGTCACACTGGGAACGTGAGGGTCCCAAAGGCACAGGCTGAATGCAGCCGCTGGCTGATGGCTGGAGCTGACATTGCTGTGGCCCCCTCCATGCCCCACCAGGGCCTGTGCAGGTGACTGCCATCCAGGGGGATGTGACCCAGGCCCATGAAGTGGCAGCGGCTATGGATGGAGCCCACGTGGTCATCCACACAGCTGGGCTGGTGGACGTGTTTGGGAGGGCCAGTCCCAAGACCATCCACGAGGTCAACGTGCAGGGTGAGGTGCTCAACACCTGTTTTAATCATGCATGTAACACCCTCACCCCTTTGGCCTTGACCTCCTGTGATTCTCCCGTGACAACCAGTCCTGCCAACGGCCCTGGCCCCACCTTCACCTGCCCTGTTGTGGTTTTTCCTGGAGCTGGGAGGGAAGGGGAAAGACGCAGAAGGGAGGGAAGTCTCAGCTTGACGTTGTCCCCCTCCTCCACCAGGCACACAGAATGTGATCGAGGCTTGTGTGCAGACTGGGACACAGTTCCTGGTGTACACGAGCAGCATGGAAGTTGTGGGGCCTAACATCAAAGGCCACCCCTTCTACAGGTGAGCTGAGCTCCCCTCAATACTTCAAGGGCCATTTCCCCTCAGCACTGAGTCTTCCCTCTCCCCCTCCTAGGGGCAACGAGGACACCCCGTATGAAGCAGTGCACAAGCACCCCTATCCTCGCAGCAAGGCCCTGGCTGAGCGGCTGGTCCTGGAAGCCAATGGGAGGAAGGTGAGCCCTGGGAGATGAGGCAGAGCCGGCGCTCTGCCTGGATGCCGCCCCTCTGGCTTCAGCCTGAGGAGGGCTGGGGCAAAGGCAAATCCTGAGCCCTAGGTCTTAGCAGTGCCTGCCTTTTGCCACCAGGTCCGAGGGGGGCTGCCCCTAGTGACATGTGCCTTGCGTCCCACGGGCATCTACGGTGAAGGCCACCAGATCATGAGGGACTTCTACCATCAGGGCCTGCGCCTGGGGGGTCGGCTTTTCCGGGCTGTCCCAACCTCTGTGGAGCACGGCCGGGTCTATGTGGGTGAGGACTGGGCTAGGCAGTGGGAGGCTAAGACAGGGCAGGAGGACCTGCTCTGGGAGTGGGCAGGGCCCACATGGCTCTGGGAGGGGCAGAAAGAAGTCACAAGGTATACTGTGATAAGGTGGATGTTGTCTGCATGGGCAACAGAAGAAACAGTATCTATCCATGCAAGTTGGGAAGGCTGACAAAAATGTGTGTCACAGGCTAAGGAGAGGATTGCAGCTACAGGAGCAGCAGTTCCCCAGAAGAGGAGAGGGGCAGTGTCTATACAATACTAGAAGAAGGAGTGTCATCTATATAGGCTGGCCCAGGAGAGCAAGTGGCTACAAGGGCTAGGGAAAAAGGAGCCTTTACCAGGTTGTCATGAAGATGTCGGCAGCATCCACATAATGGTGGCTTGTGCCTGGGTGGGCCCAGGAGAGTAGCACCTACACGGTCACAAAGGTACTCAGGGGCATATCCACATCACTTCCCCCACCGCAGGCAACGTGGCCTGGATGCATGTGCTGGTGGCCCGGGAGCTGGAGCAGCGGGCAGCATTAATGGGCGGCCAGGTGTACTTCTGCTACGACAGATCACCCTACAAGAGCTACGAGGACTTCAACATGGAGTTCCTGGGCCCCTGCGGACTGCGGCTGGTAGGCGCCCACCCGCTGTTGCCTTACTGGCTGCTGGTGCTCCTGGCCACCCTCAATGCTCTGCTGCAGTGGCTGCTGCGGCCACTGCTACTCTATGCACCCCTGCTGAACCCTTACACGCTGGCGGTGGCCAACACCACCTTCACCGTCAGCACCAACAAGGCTCAGCGCCATTTTGGCTATGAGCCCCTGTTCTCATGGGAGGACAGCCGAACCCGCACCATCCGCTGGGTGCAGGCCCTGGAGAGCTCAGCCCAGTGATGGCGGAGGGGGGGCCTGGAGGCCCGTCATGGCACATCCACTCAGGTCCTAAGCCCTCACACCCTGGATGGGAAGGGATGGTTGCGTTCAAGAGTCTCCAGCGCCAGACTCGCTGGGCTGGAGCCCTCACGCTTAAAATTCACAAGACTTAGGACACTGTGTTGTGTCCTGACGCCTCCAAGGTCTAGGGCAGGGTTTGGGGACATGAGTCCAGGTCTGATGCTGGTTGGGGGGGGTCTGATCCCCTGATGTTCCCCTTCCCTCCCCACTTCTGGCCTTCTGAGCAGGAAGTGGGCAGAGGTTCTACGGGCTTCCTGCTAAGTTCAGAGTGAAGAGGCTTCTCTGGCTACTCCCACCATCTTCGTTCCTTCTTAGGGGGTTATAGTCCCATTATTTTGAAAAATGTTTCAACTTTAGACATTCATCTTTCAATTCCCTTCAGTGAAAACAGAGGAAATCCGTGCGTTTTCACTTCTTCACCCAAATCCAGTTACTGCAGTGTTATTAGCCCTAGTAATGCTGTCCCTGCCAAGCCCTGGATTAAAATCCTTATTGAAGCCTGTGTCCATGTGTCTGTCCAGCTCTCCCACCCGCCCCCACCACGTATCTCCCCCTCCCCATGGCGCCCGTCCCGTGTGGGGACAGAAGAAAGTGAACACACGGCACGCCCGCTGTTGGATTGGTTGCTATTTCTCCCGTCCCACGGGGCCCGACCCGGCCCGGGGTGGGGGTGGGGGGCTCTGGGGACAGGACATGCAGGGCTTGGGGGGGGCAGAATTTTCCTGTGTTTTATCCATTTGCAAGTTGGTCACCAATAGAGAGAAATGGGGCTCTGAGGGCTAACAGGAGGGGGGTCTGGCTCTGGGCCCCCAGCCAGGCCCCAGAAGTCCTGTCCCCTCTGGGGAGTTGGAGGAGAGAGCTCTAGAAACCAACGGAGAAACAGAGAAGGGGGCAGGGGCTCATGTCAGCAAACACGGCTACATCACGTGACACGCCAGCGACACAGAAACACACGCCAACGCACACGGCTGCACAGCGGGCAGGGGGTGGGTGGGGAGAAGGAGCCGGGGGCCACCCATCTTGTCCTCTGCGGGGCAGGCTGGGGAGGCAGGGTGAATGCATAGAACACATCATGTGTACACGCTCAAGGCGTGGCAAGAGCGTGCATCGACCCACGGGCACATGGGGTGGACACGCAGTGTGCTTGCTGAGAGGCAGGAACAGGGAGAAAGAGGGAGGGGAAGCGTTGAGCCCTGGCCAGGCCCGGGACCACCCACGGGGCACACTTGGGCTTGATGGTTGTAGGTGCGTGGAGGGTGGGCAGCACACACTTGTCCGAGAGCATGCAAAAGACACCAGCCTCCAGACGATACTCCAGGACACACACACAGACAGCAGCCAACAAGCAAACACATCGTATGACGTGTGGGACTTGTAGAAAGTTGGGGCACAGCAGACCCTCGGGGATCCCCTGGTCCACCTGAGGCCCAGAGATGGGCAGCTGTGGGCCACTCGAGGAGGCAGGACCAGCACTCCAGCCACGGCTCTACCCTTCTCTTGTGGCCCCAAGGCTGTGAGACTTCTGAAAACACCTGGGCTGAAAGGGGGTCCTGTCTGGGCGGCAGGAAGGAAGAAGGGGGTCGGGCGCTGGGGCCTACTCTGATGTCTCCAAAGAAGCCTGCGATTGGAGCAGGAGGGCTGCGGCCAGACTCCAGGGCAGACTTCCTAGCCTGCAGCAGAGCATTCTGGGAATGAACAGGCAGGCTCCCCACCTCAGGATAGCCGACCTGGGGCTTACATACATGTGTCCACACTGACATACACACAGACTCGGTGGGCAGGGCCCACACAGCCGGGCAGGGGAGAGGTTGGCTATCTGGGCTGGGGTGGGAGTGGGCGGGGTGTTACGTTCCGGGAGGTCACATCTGCATAGCCACACACACACACACTCTTCACATGATGCAGAACCCTTCACCCTGAGCACATGCATGTCCCACCCCAGGGCAGGGCACATTCAAGTACTTATGTGTTCAACCTACATGTTCCTGGGCCATGGAGGGGGCTTCTAACATTGTCCTTTCTTCCATGCACCTCCTACCTGCCCTGCCACCAAACACACAAACCCGCAAGCCGTGCCCATGTTGTCTACAAAACAGGGGAGGAGCTAGCCCTTTCGTCACCATCAGGAACCTGGGCCCGTATCCCACCTTCAATCCTTCCACCGGAGTGGGGAGCAGCCATTGCTGACATTTCAGCAGAAGAGGTGTCCAAGGGATGGGCCCAGGACCTCATCCACCCTGAGTGGCCACTGCCACACTGACCATGCCAGTACGTCTGAAAGAAACAGTTCCCAAACCCAAGTTCCCCGAGGCAGAGCTCAGAGCATCCAATGGGGCAGTAGGGACCAACATCGAGCTTCTTGGTCTGGGCTGAGTGTGTGAGGAAGAGGCAATGCCCTGGTTTTCAATCTGTGTGGGGCAGCCCTTGACATCGTGCTTCATGAGTAACATCCCTGCAAACAGCCCTTCCAGGAGGCACTCCTGTGCTAATGGGTGTGGGCCTGTACAGGCACCACGACAATGTTAGCATGCACAGTGTGCATGTGTGTGCCTGGGTGCGGCCACCTTCACGGGACTTCCTCAGCCTTGGCGTGTGTGGGTGCACCAGCTTTCATGGGCTCAGGCCTATCCTTGGGCAGAGACGGAGAAAGATGAGGGTCTGGGCATGTGCGCACAGGGGCCCTGAGGCCTTGCAGGGCAGCAAGCTCCAGTTGCACGATGTTGATGTAGCAGCGTGTGCGGCCATACCAGATATTAGTCAGCAGCTCTGGGGACAGAGGGGTGGGGCAAACAAATCTGGATAAACAAACCCAGATGGGGCACATGTCCTTAAATAAACATGTGTATGCATAATACACAGGGGGCAGAAACACACTCTGTAGAAAGCCCCTAAACACACGCGCAAACGCGCACACACTCATGCAGCCATATTCTAGGTAGCATAGAAGTACAAATTTCTGTGTCCACTCAAAACCGGTGTCCAGTCCACAGTGTGGAGGGCTCCATCTGAGAAGTCCCATCAACACTTTGGGCACATCCTGGAGACACACACACACACACTCACCCCCTCCCCGGGACACTGGGGTAACTACGCCAGGAGAGTTTGTCCTATATGACAGGGAGTGTCTGCCGTGGCCTGTGCGTACCGGGCCTTCCTGGATCCTCTGAGATGTGAGTGTGAGTGTCTGCACACACACAACCTGCCCCATTTGTAGCAGACACAGGGGAGGGACTACCCGTGGAAAAACTGCTGTTGCATTAGGTTCAAACACTCAAAACACAAAATTCCATGTACACAAATTGGGTGTCCACAGACCTGTGGTCTCACACGTACACACACATACCTCTTCACAGAAGACAAGGAGGGGCACGGCGGGCTGCTGTGTGGTACTCGGCCACAGTCTACACAACAACCCAGGTGAAGGGGGAGGCTCAGACCATACACAGACGTGAGGTGGGGGGTGAGGGGGTGATTGGGTGCATCTACACACATCTACACACGTACACACACGCTGGGGTGTCCACACGTCTCGAGCATGTGCCGGCGGCATGCATGTTGGTGTGCATGTGTAATCACGCCTGCTGCTATCTACGTGCGGGGGCAGGGGGTGGTCCATGGCAGGGTGAGGTCCAGGGACTCCAGGGTCTGCCGTGGAGTGAAAGAGGGGGTGGGGCTGCCTGGGTCAGGGTTGGGGTGAGCTGGAGCAGGGCTGGAGTGAGAGGGGCGGTGGGGGTATTGCTCCCGATGTGGTGGAGGAGGGCTCTGGGAGAGAGAAGGGGGGCCTACAAGCCCAGCGTCCCCCCAATGGATGACGCCAAGACCACCCCCAGCACCACACAGCAAATGATGATCATGATTTTCTTCTGCAGACAGAAAGAGGAGAGAGAGAAACAGAGTGATAAAGAGAGAGAGAAACCGACAAACAGAACGTGGGGAAAGACGGGGAGGAGGGTGTGAGGAAAAGAAGGGAGAGAAAACAGAAAAAGGAAGAGGTCAGAGCCAGAGATAAGAACCCACACCCGATTTCGCCACTGGCCTCAGCCCAGCCCCCCGCAGGCTCCCAGCCCAGCTGCCCCCAGGCCCCTGCCCTGCTCACCCTCCGCGCCTTGCTCTGATATTTCACGGCTTTCTTGGTGTCGGACACGGCTCGCTCCACATAGTCCACGGAATGTTCCACGTTGTACTCAATGCGGTCAATCATCTCACCCTGCACGCAAAGGAGATGCACACGGGGAGGGGTGGGGGTTGGGCCAGAAGAGGAAACATCCAGGCCAAGGGAGGTGCCCAGGGTGGCGGGGCAGAGCCAGTACCTGGCTTTCCACAAGCATGGCCATGTCCACAAACATGTCGTGCAGCTCACGGATGCTGGTTTCCAGTTTGATGATCTCGTTGTGCCTCGTCTCAATCTCGTTCAGTGCCTGCTTTGTCATCTGTGAGTCCATTTTGATCTAGGGTGATGGGAGGAGAACAGCGATCACCCTTCACCCCACAAGAGCTTCAACTCTGCAGCCTGCGTGTCTGTGTTCAAATCCTGGTGTCATTTGCTAGCTGTAACCTTGGGCGAATTAGTCAACCTCTCCTGGCCTCAGTTTCCCCACCCAGAAAACATGGTGATAACAAAGCCCGATTCCTAGAGTTATGAAAATTGGGCAGGTTACAGAACAGTGCCTGGCACACAGTAAGCACTAAAGAGAAGTTTGTAAAATGACAAGAAATAAAACTTGTCCAGAGCCCACCACCTTGCCCCAAGGCTTCCTTCGTCACACACACCAATGAAGCCCAGGGCAGAGAGATGGCCAAGGCAGACAGGGTGATGGGAGAGGGCACAGAAGATGAGAGAGTGGTGAGCAGAGTACGCCCATGTGAGAAGGTGGTGTGCTCATGGGGCACTCGTGTGAGATGAGGTGGCATAATAAAGACATGCACCACATCCCTCAAGAGTCAGTGGGGGAGAGACTCTGACCAGTCAGATACACCTCCTCCCCACAAACACCTGGCCTGAACTAGGCCACTCACTTCCCAACCACTCTGTTGACCACATCAAGCCATTCCTCTGCTCTTAAGCCTCCCAGGGCTCCCTACTACCCCAAGCTACACACCTTCTTTTTAGTAGTCAAGGCCCAGGCTCGCTTTCTGCCCTCATCTCCTGCTCATCCTATAAGAGCCAAAGTCATGGAATGGCTGTTTGGCCAGTATCCACTCTCCCTGTCTTTGTTCAGTCTGCTCTTTGCCTAGAGTGCCCTTCACCCGTCTCCCCTTGTCCCAAAACTCCTTGTCTCTCACGTGCAGCTCAATGACATCTCCCCAGGAAGTCTTCCCTGACTCCGGCATCAATCACCCTCAACTACCACCTCAGGGCCCATCAGCAGCTTGCATAACCCTCAGCCAAGGTCTCGACCACCCTGCATTGTAATGATTGTGGGTCAGTGGCAGGGGTCAGCTCTTGTTTGTAGAAGCGGCCCCCACAGAGCCACTCTCCAGGCTTCGCTCCACTCTCACACACACAGACAGCCCGGGCAGAGGTCTTCGGGTGCTGAGTGGGTGGGTGAGGTCCACGCTAACTGGTCCTCAATCAATTTGCACAAAGCTAATTCAAAAAAGACCAATGATCCAAATAACAACTTGCTGAAAACTGTTAGACAATCACAGAGCATACTTTAAACCTGGTCTAGACCCTTAACCAGAGTCATCTGCCACCAGAAGCAGAAACAGTGACAGGACTGGGTAGGCCCGGGCCAAAGTCCACAGAAAGAAAGAAGAACTGCACTTCGGGGATATCACCTCCATTCACACATAACATGCATGGCAAGGGCAGGGCAGTGTGCAAAATTTAAGCAGCACTAAAATTTGTTTTAAAAAAAAATCTTCAGGCCGGGCACGGTGGCTCATGCCTGTAATTCTAGCACTCTGGGAGGCCAAGGCAAGCGGATCGCTCAAGGTCAGGAGTTCAAAACCAGCCTGAGCAAGAGTGAGACCTCGTCTCTACTATAAATAGAAAGAAATTAATTGGACAACTAAAAATATATAGAAAAAAACATTAGCCAGGCATGGTGGTGCATGCCTATAGTCCCAGCTACTCGGGAGGCTGAGGCAGTAGGATCGCTTGAGCCCAGGAGTTTGAGGTTGCTGTGAGCTAGGCTGACGCCACTCTAGCCCGGGCAACAGAGTGAGACTCTGTCTCAAAAAAAATAAAATAAAAATTAAAAAAATCTTCAAAACGTAGGGAAATTAATCCTATGGTAAAAGGACTTGCTTCAGCAGGGGAGCCTGCAGCATATCTTAGTAATGAAAAGTTCAGACTCTGAAACCAGACTGAGTGTTCAAATCCTGGCTCTGCTCCTAGTTCTGAGACCTTGGGCAAGAGAGTTCATCTTTCCAGGCCAGTTTTCCACATCTGCAAAACCGGGTTCATTTGTGGGGTGTGGTGAGGATGACATGAGTCAGTGGGTAAATGTAAACATGTAAAGTGCTTAGGACAGTGGCCTGCATGTTCCCCCTCGCCATCGTTATGGGGGCATTTCTGCTCTGCTCCCATGGAATTCCCCAGTTCCTGGACCAGGCTTCCTGTGGCTTTTATTCCAGGGTGGACTTAGGACCTCGGTTCAACCTGAGCTTAGGGAGGAGAGCAAACACTTTCCAAAAACAGGGCCCGCCCCGCCCGGGCGCTCACATCATCTGTGAAGATGGCCAGCTTCCCGCTCTCCAGCATGTCTTCCAGCTCTTCATTGGTTGTGGTCCTTCCAGCTGTGGGGAGAAAAGACTCTCTGCTCAGGGGCTGGGACAGCCTGGGGGCCTGAGGTAGTGGGATGAGGTAGGGACCTGAGAGCCCACCCTCCACCCGGCCTTGGGCCAGACGCCCCCCTCCGTAGAGAGGAAGGGTCTGGCTGGGGCTTAGGCGGCCCCAGGGAGTGGGGGGTGGGGTGGGGCACACGCACTGATCTCCAGCTGCCGCTGGATCCGGTCCTTGCAGCGGTCCCGGTACTTGGACTGGGTCGCGTTATATTCGGTCATTACCTCCACGAACTTCCGGGAGAGTGTGGAGTGCTGGGGTGGGGGTGGGAGGAGAGACACACATCAGGGAGTCCGAGAGCGGAGGCAGGTGCATGGGTGGAGTGGGAGGATGGGCTCGATTAGTTTACAGCTGCTTCTTCAGCCCGGGCCGCGATCCCAACTCCAGAGGTTCACAGTCCCCTACCCGCCCGTGCCCCTACTCCACGCGGGAACCAGCGGGGGGCCCAGTTGGGGCACTAAGACGCGGCCCGGCCCCGCCCCCAGGCCCGCCCCCACGCCCCGCCCCGCGTCTGTGCTCGGCTCGCGCCCACCCGCCCCCAACCCGCCCTGTTCCAGCCTGGGTTCCTCCGGAGCCGCTTTTGGTCCCACCCTCGCCAGGCGCCACCCGCGCTGGGCCGCCGCCTCCTACCTGGGTCTTGCGGATGCGCAGGTCCGCGGAGGAACGGTTCAGACCCTCCTCCTGTTCAATGCTTTGCTCGATCGCTGTGGGAGAGAGGGCAGTGACGGGCGGGAGACCGAGGCAGGTGCGGCGGGGGTCCGGGGCGTTTGAAGGGTCAACACCCCACGGCTGATCCCAGGCCTGGGAAGAGGCATCATGCCCATGGCGAGTGCGGGCAGTAGAGCCCCAGGGTGAGGGGGCAGGAGGCCAGCAAATCAACAGACGGACAGACATTTGAGGGGGTCTCGAAGGCAGATAGGAGGGGAGGCTGAGGGTCAGATTGTCACCAGACAGAAGCGGGCTACTTGTTCTGGGGGAAGAATTGGGTCTTGGAAAGTCCCACCAGCTGTAACTCCTGCCCAACCCCATAGGGGCGGGATGGGACCCTAGTCCCTTGGAGGGGCCCCTGTATGTGGGGAACTCTCCACTTCCTACAGCGTCTGGACAGGGAGCAAGAACCCACCCTGCGATTTTTCTGGTGGAAGGCAGGCACTTCCAGGTAGGTCAGGTTCTAGTGACCACCCTTTCCTTGGAGCATTCTAGGGCCAACAGATGAATGTTCCAACAGAGAAAACAGCCCTTCCCCTGCCCTACAAAGGTGATCCCTATTCTGGGAATTCCCACTTCTAAAGGATGTTCTGGAAAAGTGCACAGATTAATTGGGATTCCTGATTCTGGATCATGCACTCCTGACACTATCATTCAGATTTTCTATAAAAGAGCCATGGTAAGATCTCTTTCAGTACGATCAGAATATGCAGCAGGGATGAGTCACCAGGCCCTCTCAGACCTTGCAGGGCCTCCTGGCCATTCCTGAGAACATCACTTCTCTGTTCTGCTGGCAGCAGGGGAGGTATGGGCCTGGATGGCACCCCAAGGCTCCCCTGCCAGCACAGTGACTGAGCAACAGCTGTGGCCCAGCCACTGCGAGGAAAGCACAGGAACACACACCCAGGCATCCCGGAATTTGTTGGCCCAGACTGGGGCCCTACTATCAGACTTGGGGCTGGAGCCAAGTTGGGAGGGAGGGGTCTTTTGCAGGATCTCAACTTTTTACAACAATCTTGGGAGTTTGGTGACATCAGCCCATGTTTCAGACTAGAAACTGAGGTTCAAATGGGTGAAACAACTCACTCAAGGTCACACCCAAAACCTGAGCTCATGCCACAAGATCCCGCCACCAGCTGGAAGAGGATGGAGAAGAGAATCTTCTCTCCCTTTCTGGAGGTCTGGAAGGTCAGCTCCTCCAAACCACCGCCACTTTTCCTAGCTTCTTTCTTGGTCTATCCCTGAACCCCTAATCCACAGAGCCCTCCTCAGGATCCTATAGAGTGTTCAAGGTTAGCGCTCAGTGGGCCCAAAGAAACCACTGAATCCAGAGGTTTTTAAACTATGTGCCAGCAGGGCTTGTTTCTGAGAAGGAACCTCAGGGGCTGTTGCAGGGAATGAAGGAGAAGCCAGGACCCTCAGCTCCAGCTCAGCCAGGGCAACCTGACTTGTTTATATTTTATATATTGGGGCTCCTTATAAGATTTCATTTAGAAAAAAAGATTTTGCTGCCCCTTCCCCCTTAAAAAGCCAGTTTTGAAATTGCTTACATTTTTCTTACTGTACTGGTGAGAAAGGTGAGGGTAGAGGATTTGTCCAGAGTGAGCTGATGGGGGAGGCTGGACGCCTTCTGCCTAAATTTGCACTTAATGTGATCCCCGTTAAGGGCATTTTCCATTCCAGCATACTCTCCTGAGTACAAAGGGCTTGTTTTCACAAATCAGCATCAGAGGCTTACATGTGGCTTCCCCTTGAGTCCAGGAGGGCATGGAGTTCCTGTCCTCATGTCCCTGGATCAAGGTCAGTGCTCTTGGGCTAGGCATCTGATATATCTCCTCTTCCCAAAGCCTAGCAATGTGCCTGGGACACTGGAGGTACTTGGAAAATGTTTTCTGATGATGAATTACTGTGAGCATACAAAGTGGCATCACAGTAACACTGTTATTCCCCTGGCACCGGCAGACAAGGAGGTTCCCAACCCACAGTGCTTTGGGAGAAGGTGGTTATTACCAGCACCCAAGTCCTTAAATTAGAGTGAATACATGAGCATTTGGCAAGTCCCTCTTGAAAGCTTGCCAGCCCCTGATGTCAGCCATACAGTCCAATCTGTCCTGAGCCAAGGATACCAATTCAGAGCATTTGCTGGGCCCACCTACTGGGTGCTTAGTGCTATGCCGGTGCCTGTTCAGGAGAAATGAGGACTTAATGAAACCAAAGCCACTTGGAAGACTATTTTTCTAGTGGCCCTTCATGCTGATAGAACCAGCAGAGCTCAGTTGCAGTTTGGACAGAAACCGTCCTCTTTCTCATTTCCCTGTCATGTATCTTTCTCCAAAGAATCTATGTATATCAGGGAGGAAATCTGGGGTTTTATGCTTCCTCGCTGTGTAGGAATCTGGCTCCTGGGAGTTTGTAGACATTCCTTATAAAAAGGCCTGTTTTGTCCAACGGAGGGCAGAGTTCTTTTTCTCCCTAGTTGAGGGATTGCAGTCCTCACCTTTCAACTTGGACCGAACCTTGTTGGCCGTCTTCTTTATGTCTGCAGTGAGGTCCTCCAGCTCCTGTTTGGTCTCTGAGGGGAGGGTGAGGATGGGTGAGAAGTCTGGGTGGGACCCCAGACCCTTTCTTTCCCCACCCCACCGCCATCCGGCAGCAGCACTCACTCTCATCTGGGTTGGGGGCAGCCAGGATGGCACTGTGCTGTTTTTTCACCTGCTCCACGTCTTCCGACAGTTTCTCAATGCAGCCCCGGATCTCTTCCACCTGAGGCAGAAAGGCGGCCATAGCCAGCCAAGTTGTTGGGCCACACGAGAATCCAGGGGAAACAGCTGGGGCTCAGGGAGATGAGCCAGCCCCAGAGGGTTGATAAAAGGCCAAGAAGGGTGCAGGAGTAGAGAAGGGGGGAGAGGGAAAAGGAATTTGCCGGCTGGGGGCTGGGGGCATTGGAGACTCATTACCTGTTCAAAGAACTCATCCATGAAGTGGTCGCGATCCACGTGGACCACCTCCTCCTCATCATCACTGTCTTTTGCCTGGGAGGCAAAGGAAGACTGAATCCATCAGCTGTCCCTCCCCAGGCCCCCAAGGCTGGCTCTCTAACTCTCTGGCCATCTCCCTACCGTGAATACATAGATGCTCCCAGCTCTAGGCTCAGAAAAGGGGTCCTAAGCAGGGGAGATGGCAAGGGCACCAAAAGTATCTGATGGCCCAAAGGATCCCTTGGAGGGAATTGGCAAAAGGCACTCTTTCTTTTGGGGAGGATGTAGCCGTGTGGGTGCAGAGTCAACAATGGGGGGGACAGGGATGGTGTTCAATGCAGCTGTTATTGACCAACCAGTATGGACATATTTCAAAATTTTAACAACCAGTTAAATGACAGCCGTGTAAGAACTGGCTCTGGGTTCTGAGAAGGGTTCTGGAACGGAGTCCCAGTAGCCCGAACCTCCCTGCCATGCCCCTGCTGCTCAGACCTCAGTTTACTCCCTTTCTCTTCCCCTGCTGCCCCACCCAACCAGACATGTCCCCTATGCAAGGTCACTTCACTGCCAGTGGCAGGTGCCAAGTTGAGCAAGCACGGTCAGGCCCAGTGACGGCTGCACCAGAGACACAGCACACCCTGACCTCCCACACTTCCTGGCCACCCCCGCCTGCCCGCTCGCCCCCCTCAGCCGGCTCTCTCCATATATTCACTCCCTTTCATCCTGCCCCTCCAACTTCACACCCGCCCACTCTCCCTTGCTTGGATTTCCCAGTTGCAACCTGCAGCTGCTCAGCCCTCCACCCGCAGGGCTCAGAGACACAAAGGGATTTACCCACCCACACCAGCACCGCCACCAACACACAGACCAGTGACACAGACAGAAGAGCTGACACACAAGGCACACAGGAATAGGCCCCCGACACCCACGTGGAGATACTCTGACAAGCTGGTGTTCACCCGCACACAGACCCACAGCAGGGCGGCACGCTGACACGTGTGGACACACAGGCCTTCAGCCACACCCCCAGGGACACTCAGGAGGGCCCGCTGGGCCATTTCTCCCAGCCTCTGAGCCTCCCATGTGTGCAGGAAGAGAGGCGGCGGGGAGGACTCGCCAGCGCTACACACTCCTCACTCCACACTCTTCGCTGCTTGGGACAGAGGGCTGAGGGCAAACCCTGAGCCCATCAAGCTCCATGACATCTGGAACACTAATCAGCCCCGATGGAAACTTAAACAGAGTTCATCCTGATTTCCAGAAGGAATCTAGCCAGAGCTCAGACAGACTCTAACCCCCGGAACCTGAATGAAATCAAGACCAGGCCCAACGAGCATCTACTTGGGGGTGCAGCCAGCTGGGACCTAAGGAGAGGGGCAGGCAGGGTCCGAGTGGAACGTAGACAGGGCCTGGCGGAAACCAGACAGCTCAGCCCGATCCCAGACAGCTCAGATCGAACCTAGACAGAGCCAGACGGGCCCCAGATGCAATCTAGACAGCCAAGAGAACTCAGAATGAGCAGAACCCTGACAGCACTGGGAAGAGCCCACACAGCCCCGAGGAGGCCTCCAGCTACACGCTCCTGAAGCCACCTGGCCTCCTGCGGAAGCCCTGCCCAGATGGAACCCCAGGGGTTCTCCATGCAGACACTGGGCCCCACATCACGTCAGAAAACGTTCAGCAAATATCTGCCTGGAAAGGGAGGTTCCTCTGTCTTGGCTCACAGCTGAAGGTGGGGTGGCACAGGTGGGTGCTGGGGACCCTGAGATGACTGCTGGCTTCTCCAGCCTCCATCTGGCTTGAGGACCACCCCAAACAGACCTTAGCCCCGAGAGGCGCTGGGATGCTGGGCTCACCTCTGAGGACCCACTGGCCACCCTTCTCCACCTTCTCTGTCCCCCAAAACCAGCTGCCCTGTGAGGCCTCCTTCCCCTCAGACCAGAAGCCTTCCTCTGCCCCTTGTCTGCCTTCGGCCACTCACCCAGCCCCAGCCAATCCCGTAGAGGTCCCCAGGCCTCTCGCTGGCGTGGATGCCTGGGAACTTTCTGCTCTCTGTCACTCTCCCTTTCTCACACTAACTTTAGGAAGTCCTTCCTAAAATCTAATTTCTCTTTCTCCTGTTGTACCTAGAGCCAGTTCCCTTGGATTCTTCCCCAGGCCATCCTGGGCGACCTGCTTACTTGCCCTTAAGCGAGACAGAAACGTAGAAAGCCGTATATGGTTTATGTGATACAATAATTACAAAGAGCCGAGAGCTAATAATCCTCCACAGTTTGCAAACACTTTTACATCCATAATCCGTTTTGATTCTCATCACCATAGCTCTGCGAGAAAAGCTCAGCAAATAGCATTGTCCCATTTCACAGATGAGGGAATAGGAGGCCAGAGGGAAAAAGGAAAGTGACCTGCCCAAGAGCTCTTGGGCTGAGCAGGGCTAGGAAACTGCACGCATCCAGGACACGTCTTGCCCACAACACTCTTGGAGGCCCCATGCTGGGCAGCCTACTGCAGCGAAGCTCAGCCACCAGTACCTCCCCTCTCATGCTAGCTTCTGCCAAGGCCCAACCTGGGTAAGGCTCTGTGCCTGGAAACCCCGCAGAATATTATCATTTGATAGTACCTTTTGCATAAGTCTTAAATGTGTGTCACCTTATTTAATCTTCATTAAAAGGCTGTAAGGACCATTGGCCAACATCATTATAATTATGGTAAACAGTTAAACAGCAATTACAGCGTGCTGGGCACTGTTCTAGGCACTCTGCATGTGTCTATCCAATTTACTCTTACAACAGTCCCCTGAGGTAGGTATTATTATAGCCCCCTTTTATAGATGGGGAAACTGAGGCATGGGGCAGCTAAAGAACTTGCTGCAGGTCAGTAGCTAGAAGGCCATGTGGCTTCCGCCCTCTGAGCCTCAGTGTCTGCATTTGCTGAATGGCAACAGTGTCCACTCCAAGTGGTGGTGGGGAGCGGGCAACAAGACAAGGCAGGAAGAATGCCCAGTGCTGCCAGCGCAGGTAAGGGTTGGCCAGGGCTGGCCATTACTCCCTGCTGCTCCCATGTTACAGGCAGGAAACAGGCTCAGAGAGGTTGCCTAACTTGTCTAAGCCTTCACAGCAAATGGGGCCAGAGGTGGGACCTGAACCTGGGACTGTCTGGCGCTACATTCCAGGCTCTTTCCCATCTGCTGTGCAAGCAGATGGCAGTCCCTCTATTCCTACGTGGTCCCAAAGAGCCTTCTCTGCTGTGTCTTCAGTACTGCTGACCTCCTGGGGCCAGGATGCAAGATCAGTGAGAGGGCCCAAGGCTGCAGGAAGAGCCCAGCCTCTGTTTGACTTGCTGTGTGACTGTAGGCAAATCTCAGCTCCTCTCTGGGCCCCAGATCCCTCATCGCTGGAATGGGCAGGCTGGTGCAAGTGCTCACCAGAGCAGGGGACCTCCCTGCTCTGAGGAGTGCGTGTTTAATAGTGGCCACAGCTTCCATTTCTGGAAGCAGTCTAAAAGAAAGCAGGCTGTAGGCAAATGAGACGACCCAGGACAAGATAATCAAATGTGTCACAGTCCACTTTCTGGTGGCCTCAAGTTATAGATGAAAATTCAAGCTTCAGTTTCCTCACGTGCAAAACGAGGAAGATAACAATTTATATACATCTAACACATGTGTACTAATTACCCTGAGTTGGGCCCTGTTAGAAGTGCTTTGCATTTCTTTTTTTCACTATTCTTTCGTATTTTTTTCAGTCCTGGTCTTTCAACCAATGCATTTCATGTTTAATCCTCATGATCACTCCATGAGGTAGATGCTATTTGTATTCCCATTTGACAGATGAGGAAACTGAGGCACAGAGAGATTAGCTAACTTGTCCACAATTATACAGTATAGAGGGTGCTGATGGGAAGATGGTACCTGGATTTGAACCCAGGCATGCAGGTCTTTACTGCTCATCAATTCCTGGAGTGCTTAAGAAGATCACATGAGATAGTGCCGAGCTCTCGAGCACCCTCTGGAACTGCCTTGGGAGTGGGGGCATCAGATCTAAGCCTCCAGCTTCAGTCTGCCTCCTCAGGACCCCCCCAAAGTCCAGGTCGCCACATCAGAGAGACTAAGGGCCCTTGTGTGTGTGTTGATGAGGGGAGACAACATGGATAGACACATAAATGGAAGGAGAGGGACAATGTGAGGCAGCAAGTCGGTGACCAGAGAGACAGATGGTGAGGTGGTGACAAAACACAGAGGCACGAAGAGACTGGAACTGGGCGACAGAAAAGTCACAGAGAGCATGTTTGTAAAACCCACATGCGTGCCTATCCGCACTGACACATGTGCTCACCCATGCTCCTCGGGGTGCAAGCGTTTGATCTAGAGGCAGCAGCCTCTCCCGTGCCCCCTCCCCCACTCTGTCCATCTGTCTCCCTGGCCTGGGCCTCTCCTCCCTCCTCCCACTGCCCGGCCCAGCCCTCTCACCTGGCCTCTCTCCTCCGTCTTCCCTGCCTCATCCACCTGCTCCCGTCCTCGTCCTCCCTCTGCCTGAGTCATTCATTCATCTAACAAACATGTATGATCTGTGCCAGTTCTCTTCTGGGCGCTGCTGGGGATACAGTGACAAGACAGGCAAGAAGGGCCTGCCTCCAAGGAGCTGACATTCCAGCGAGGAGAGACAGACAATAGAAAACGAACAAGATAATTTCAGATTGTGCTAAATAGCCGGAAGAAGATAAACAGGAAGATGCGACAGAGAGAAACGGGTATGGGGGAAGGTTTTATTCATACAGACGGTCAGGGAGGGCCTTTCTGGGGAGGTGACATTTGAGCCGAGTCCTGAAGGAGCCAACTGTGCCACCGTGTGGAGGAGACAGAATTCAAGGCAGAGGGAACGGCAGTCTAGGCAGAGGGAGCAGCATTCTGGGCACAGGGAACAGCATTCTGGGCACAGGGAACAGTATGCTAGGCAGAGGAAGTGTTCTGGGTAGAGGCAACAGCATTCTGGGCAGAGGGAATGAGCATGAAGATCCTTGAGCAGGGATAAGTGTGATGCGTTTGAACAGCAGAAAGGAACCCCGTGCAGCTGGTGGATGTCAATCTGTCACCCGGGGTTCTCTTGGTCTCTGCCTACTCTCTCGAACACTGGGCCAATCTTTCAGGCTGTTATTTCAGGACTGCATTTCTGATGCACCTACTATGCCTGCCCCACACCTGAGGGCCACACACAGGTCTCAGCTGCTGCCTTCAGAGCACGTGACTTGTCCTCTGCCAGCCTTGGTCCTGTCCAGCCTCAAACCCAGGCCTCCCCCACTGCAGGCCTCCCCTTCCTCCATCTGCCTCCTCTCGCCTCTCTTCCCAGTCTCCCGTTTCCCCATTCCTGCTGCCTTCCACTCCATGTGGCCCCTCCCCTTGCACCCAGGGACACCTGTTTAGCGGATTAACTCCCCATGGCAGCCTACACGTCCAGCCCAGCACCTCCCAGTTCCCAACCAAAGGTGCTTGGGCAAACTGGACACAGAAAACCCTGGTTCAGCCCCAGCTCTGCCATTAAGAGCTATGTGACCTTGGGCAAATCAGTTCTTTTCCTCTGGCCCTCAATTTATTCCAAAACAAACCAGGGGTCATGTCCTGCCCATCTCAGGGGGCCTATGGATGATGTTCAAGATAAATAAATAAGTTATCTGTGGAATAACAAACACAGAGCATTGCTGTGCACTAGGCCCCCTCCTAGGTGTTTTTCCCATGTCCTAGGTGTTTTTCCCATGTTAACTACTTTTTTTTTTTTTTTTTTTTTTGGGACAGAATCCTGCTCTGTTGCCCAGGAGCTGGGATGCAGTGGCATCACCATAGCTCACTGTAGCCTCAAACTCCTGGGGTCAAGTGATCCTCTCACCTTAGCCTCCTGAGTAGCTAGGACTACAGGTGTGTGCCAGCATACCTGGCTAATTTTGAAAAATTTTTTTGTAGAGATAGAGTCTTGTTATGTTGTCCAGGCTGGTCTCAAACTCCTGGCCTCATGTGATCCTCCCCCCTCAGCTTCTCGAGTTGCTGGGATTACAGGCACGAGACACCGTGCCTGGCCCCCTACTACTTTTAATCCTCAGGACAGCCCTGGGAAACAGGTACTATTATTACTCCCAATTCACACATGAAGAAACTGAGGACTAGAGAGGTTAAGCAACCTTGCCCAAGGTCACACAGGAAGTAGCAAAATTAGGATTTGAACCCATACAGTCTGGCTCCCATCTGTGCCCTCAACCACTATGTGATAAACAGACTTGAGAACCCCTTGGGAACTCTAAGGTACTGCTGGAAGGACGATCAGGGCACCAGGCTAACATCCCCTCCCACCACTGCCCCCGCCTCATCCTCTCAGCGTCTCGGAGACCCTGTGCCCAGGCCCCACACAGCCTGCCCAGTCTCTCCTGCGTCCCAGCCTCTTCGCTCTCAATTCTGGCAGGGAGACCCTTACGCTCCCTGCATCTGGCGGCCGCCCCCTCCCAAATCTCCAGTTTCCCTGAGTTGTGACTAACATCAGAGCCATCAACATTCACCTAGCCCCCGTCACCCCTCCACGCCACCTCCAGCCTTCCCCACCTGGCAGCCTGGCAGTCGCAGTCCATAGGATTCCTCACCTCTGGTCAGGGGCCTCCTGACTCACTCAGATCAGGACTCCCCGTCCCCTGCACCCGCCCCATCCCTGCCTTAGCCTCTTCCTCCTCCCTTTGATTATCCTACAATTCCACCTCATCCCAACCCACGTTCCATTTCCCTGCATTTCGAAGTCATTGAATAGCCTTGGCAGCATGGGACCTGGATTCAAATCTGGATTCCTCACGTGCTAGCTGCGTGCCCTTTGGCAAGTTATTCAACCACTCTGGGCTTCAGTGTCCCCAACTATAAAATGATGTAGTCTCTCAGGCCCCCTGCCTCACAGGAAGTTGGTAAGGATCTAAGGAGATGATGGATGGAAACCTGCTCTGCAAACCACTGTGACAGAAGTGGGTGGAGAGCACTGACGCTGAAGCCTGGGTTTGATTCCTGCCTTTTACTAGCTATGTGACAGTGGTCACATTACTTAACTTCTCTGAGCCTCAGTTTCCTTATCTGTGACATGAGATAATGCTAGTACCAGCCTTATAGGTTTCTGTGAGGATCAAAATGAGTTCATATGTATAAACACTTAAAACGATGTTGGTCATTATTATTATTGTCATTTTCCTCATGCCTGAGCATATATTCAGTAAAAGTTTAATAAAGAAATAAACGTTCAAAATTCCCTCCCTCAACCACCTTTCTTCCTCCTTTCTTACCACCTGCCAACGTGTCTGTCCCCAGAGCCAGCAGTCACTTCCCCTGTCTGACTGTCTGGGTCCCCACTCCCAAATCCCGGAGGCTCTCCAAAGACAGGGCTCTTTACCCCCCATGCTGAGACTTCTGTTGCAAAGGCCAGAAAAGCAGAGACCCATGTCGAGTTGGCAGTTGGGAAGCCTAGATTCTGGTCTGACCCCCCACCCACTTGCTTGGTTGGTGACCTTGGGCAAGTCCCTTCCCATATCTGAACCTCAGTTTCCCCATCTGTCAAATGGGTTAATAAACCCTGGGGTAACAACCAACCGGTTTCTGGTAAAGACCCAGTGCACCAGGATGCTCTGACAGGGCCAGTACTTTTATCAACATAACACCACAGGCCACAAGCACACTGCAACTGTCAGCTCTGCCTCCTCAGGCCCCAGGTCATTTCTCCAAATGCCTCAGCAACCTCCCTGCTCAGGAAACCATTCTGATCAAGCCCCACTCCCAACCCCTCCGAAGAGCAGCCTCCACTGCAGCCTCCAGGGCTGCCCTCCTCCGTCTCCCAAAAACAACTACCTGCCTGGCCCGACTCCGGGAGTCGGGCCTCTTCAGGCCTGCAGACCTGGGCCCACATTGGCCCGACTGCTCAGGATGCCCCAGTTCCCCCAGCAGAGCTCAGCCCATGTCACACAACCCAATTCCGTGGCCCTGTACGAGGAACCCCCTCCCCTCTCCTCTGCATCTCCATCTCCCACCTCTGGGGTCACCCTGTCTCAGGCCCTGGCCTTCTGGCTGTCTCCTGAGGCCAGCCTTCCCTCCCTGTCTCTGAGAGGTGCTCCCTCCCCACGGGAGCAACATGCGCCTGCACACACACAAACACACACACACACACACACACACACACACACACACACACTTCATTCACTGCCAGGTGTTGGCATCTCAGTCCCAACCTGTGTCCTTCCCCACAGCATCCCCCAAATCTGGGTCCTGCTAGACTCTCAGCCTGGCCCAGTAACCGCCCCCATCCTTCTAATTTGGCAAACCTGCCCAGGGGGTGACAGCACCCTCCCATCCTCGCCTGACATTCACTTCCCGGTCCTCAGATTAGACCCCAGGGCTCTCCCGGGAATGTGGGGTGTCCGAGGCCCCTGAGACCGCTCCTGCCCCCTTGTGTCTTAATGGCCTCCAACCCCTTCCAGCCACTGTTCCCAAAATGCAGGTTCACTGGAGACATCAGGTGCCTGGAGATACTGGGGTGCCCCGGCTACCAACCTCCAATCTCATCATTCGCCCCCACGTCCCAGCACCTCCCCCACTCCATCCCCACGCGCTCCCCAAATATTGGGGTCCCGCCCCCCCATTTTCCCCACCCCCAAGCTCACACTCCGCAGCTCCTGAGTCCGATCCTTCATCCTGCGACGGCTCCTCCTCCTCCTCCTCGTCCTCCTGCCTCTGCTACTGCTCCTGGTCTCCCGCCTCTGTGCTGGAGGCTGGGGTCTGGGGGCGCCGGGGAGGGGGGGTCACCGGAGCCACTGCGGGGGCCCTGCGGGCAGGGGCGGGGCCGGGGCGGTGGGCCGAGGGCCGGCAGGGACAGGGCCCCGGGCTGGCTCGGCTCTGCCTGGGCTGCGGTGGCGATGCGGCTGCGGCACAGGGTTGGATGGAGGGATGCGGGAGCCGAAGCGCGGGGGAGGGAGGCGGAGGGAGGTGAGGAGCGAGGAGGGAGGGGAGAGCCGCGAGGGGGCAGGGAGCAGGGGGCATGCGCAGCCCGGGGCTGGGGGCGCCTGGGGGTTGTAGTCCGGGGAGGGGGACACACGGGGAGGGGGACTGGAGAGGCCCAGAGGCGGGTGGGGGAGGGCCGAGCTGGAGAAGCAGAGAGCTGTGGAGAGAGAGGAGGTGCGGGGGCAGGCACGGAGACGCGGGGCGGCCTGCAGGGTGGGTGGAACGGCAGAGAGAGGGGTAAGGGAATGAATTAAGGGAATAACCTGGGGAGAGGGGATGTGGATCCCTTTACCTAGGAGATATAGATTTTACATTTTCTGTCTGTGTCTCCGTGTGAGCCTGCACACGACCACCTCTGTGTGTGCCCCTGTAGGAGCCTCTGTGGACGCTCTGGAAATAGCAAGACTGACCCTCTGTGTGGCTTTTTTGATGCAAGGAATCTGCCAAGCACTTGCTGAGGACACGGGGCTGGTTCGCACTGCCTTCCCCGCTCTACGTGTGAGCGTGCCCCACCCCCGCAGTGCTAGGTCTCAGAGCTCTGCTTGTCTACCTCCAGGGACAGGGTGCTCACTATCTCCCAAGACCTCTTGGCCCACCTTTAGATGGCTCTGTTAAAAATGAAATTCATCCTTATTGAAAGGACAAATCTGGTACCCCTGAGGGCCCACATTACCCTGCATCCTCCCCTTAATGCCCATCTCCTCTCCCCCCACCTCCACATCTTAACATCACATCCACTCATCTCCCTCATCAGTGGGGCTTTGGCCCCCAACAGGACAGGCCTTGACTCTGCTTTTGCCAAGTATCCAGTGACACCCCCCCCTTTTTTAACTTTATTTTTTATTTTTTCCTTTTCCAGAAGTATCTTATCAACCAATCAGTGACCCCCTTGACAGCAAATCCATCAGGCCTTATCACCCATGACCTTTTAGCAGCATTTGACCCTGATGACCTCTCTCTTCTAGAAACCCTCCCCTCCTTGGCTTTTTGCCTACCTCCTGCCTCTGTCTCCTGCTGCCCCCAACCTCTAGATGTTGTCCCCCAGCCTTCCTCCGGCCCTTCCTTTCTCCCATAAGCCCTAGACCTCAGGGTCCCCTGGGCACCACCCCAGGTTCTCTTTCTCTTTACCTGTACCTTCCTGCACCTACATGCCTCAGTACCACATCTATCCCTGCAATCCAGATCCTCTCCCCACAGGCAGCACCTACTATGTGCCTTAGCACTGAGCTGGGCACCAAGAATACAGAGACTGTCTATATATATCTAAGAGATATCTAAAGAGGCTAGGCCAGGCGTGGTGGCTCACGCCTGTAATCCTAGCACTCTGGGAGGCCGAGGCGGGTGGATAGCTCAAGGTCAGGAGTTCAAGACCAGTCTGAGAAAGAGCGAGACCCCATCTCTACTATAAATAGAAAGAAATTAATTGGACAACTAAAAATATATGTAAAAAAAATTAGCCGGGCATGGTGGCGCATGCCTCTAGTCCCAGCTACTCGGGAGGCTCAGGCAGAAGGATTGCTTGAGCCCAGGAGTTTGAGGTTGCTGTGAGTTAGGCTGACGCCACGGCACTCTAGCCCGGGCAACAGAGTGAGACTCTGTCTCAAAAAAAAAGGAGGCTATCAGAGACATGAGTAGATCCATAACTGTAGTGAGCGAGGCTGGGGTTTTGATATGTGAGCCTCAGATACAGTGGCCTCACCCTCCCCAAAGTGCTCCTTCCTGTGTTCTCAACCAGAGGTGGCATCTCCATTCACCCAGCCACTCAAAGCAGATGAAAAGCTGTCCTTGACTTCCTCCCACATCACAATAATGCCACCATGTTCTGAGCATCCACCGTGTCCCACTCATGAAGCTGGTAGCTCCCATAAACCTCCCAACCTCATTATCCCGAGCATACAGATCAGGAAACTGAGACTTCAAATGATTAAATAATATGTCCAAGTTCACAAGGTTAATAAAGGGCAGGGATGGGGCTCTTGTTTGCATCTTTTTTTTTTTTGAGACAGAGTCTCACTCTGTTGCC
>CAUYRT010067668.1:0-94244 GCA_963574885.1 Lepilemur ruficaudatus | reverse complement strand
GTGAGATAACCAGGGAGTCCCTTGGATTGCTTCCCCACCGGAGATTTGAGAGCTCTCCCATGATAACAGCCTCTGATAAGTGAACCATTGAGTTCACACATTCTTTCAGAGCAAAACCCTGCAAACTCCTGTTTCTGTCTTTAGTATAGCAATATTGGGCAATACAATAAAATAATGATCTTATGAGCCACATTTCATCAATTCCTCAATCATATTTCCCAACACTCAATCTCTTTTGTATTTTCAAAATAGACTTTATTTTTCAGAACAGTTTACAGAAAAACAGAAGATAATATAGAGAGTTCCTATACATCCCTCTTACTCAAATTTCCCCTAACATTTTTTTAATATGGCGTATTTGTTCCAATTAATGAAATAATATTGCAAAGTTCTTAAAGTACATAGTTGATTCATATTTGTTTAGTTTTACTTACGCATTTTTCTGTTCCAGGAGCCCACTCAGCACACGACGTTACGTTTACTTGCCACGTCTTCTTAGGTTTCTCTTGGCTCTGACAGTGTCTCAGACTTCCCTTGTAATTGATGACCTTGACAATTTGGGGGAGCACTGGTTGGGTATTTTTTAGGCTGCCCCTCTACTGAAGTTTGTGTGATGTTTTTGTCATAATTTGACTAGGGTTATTTGTTGTTGGGAGGAAGATCACAGAGGTAAAGTGCCATTTTCATCGCATCATATCAAGGGTACCTCCTATCAACGTGATTTTTCACTGTTGATATTGGCCTTGATCACCTGACTGAGGTGGTGTTTGTCATCTTTCTCCACTACAAAGTGACACTTTTTCCCTGCCTTTCCTGTTCTCTTGCAAAGGTAGTCACCATGTGTAGTCCACAGATAATGAGTAGTGGGGAGTTACGCCCTCCCTCCTTGAGGGAAGAGTATCTGTACACATTGTTTGAGTTCTTATGCAAGAGAGATTTGTTTCTTCTCTCTCATTTGTTTATATAAGTATGAGCTCATGGATATTTATTTTATATTTTGGGTTATAATGCAATACTACTTTATTTTGTTGCTCGGATTGTTCCAGCTTTGGCCATTGGGAGCTCTTTGAGTTGGCTCCTGTGTCCCTTTGACATATTCCCATCAGTGTAGGTTTTTTTGTGTGTTTCTTCGTAAGCACTCTCTTACTTCCTGACACTAGAAGATGCTCTCAGTTCAGCTTTATATTTCCTGCCCCAGTTCCAGAATCAGCCATTTCTTCAAGGAGGAAGGCAGGATTCTTAAGACATTATTTTCCCCACTTTTACATCTCAGATAATTGATGTAATTTAGGTAATTCATTTAAGTTTCCAGAGCTTACTGGTAATAATATAAAAATCCCAGATTCTTTCCACTAGATCGTAATTTTTATCTGTCATTTAATAAATCTTATTTTAATTTGTGCAGAAATTTCAAGGAAGCGTGGACTCCAAAAGCCCTCATATAGAGCTCCTGACATATCCCTGAGAATTGTAAACATTGGAACCTAGTGAATGTCACAATCTACATGAGAAGAAGAAATATTATATGAGTATTGAGAGCACTTATGGGGAAACCTTGGCTAATGCACCTGGAAGCTGTCATTTTTCAGAGAATCGTGATCTCCATGGGAGATTGAGTAGTTATTGATGTAGGAAGGGGCCCCTGGTGGGAATACAATCTCTGCCAGGGCTGCAGGGATCCTGTGACTCAAGTCACAGGGACTAAGGTTATACCCCAGGAAGCTGGCTCTCTTTGTAAGCTTCAAGTTCTTTTGCACACAATGCCTACACCTGCAGGGAGCTTATGGAAACCCTTGGGAGCATTCTAGAAATGGCTTAAAAAATTTAGGATGCTTTGGACATAAGGTTAGCCTTTTGAATCAAGGTGGAGATTATTACAAAGAGAACTGTGTGAAAGCTCTCAGACATTTCGGAGGCAGAATGTACTCATCAGAGCAGTATCTGGAAAAGATATTAAAATTGCCACGCTGAGGACATAAGCATGAAGTGTGCTTTTTCTGTGATTAAAACTCATTACTGTTCCCATCCTATGACTTGGAGGAAAAAAGCATTTGTTAATCAAAATGGACCAGTGGGATTTATTATCCCAGACTCTGTTCCCTATTGATTTCTTTTCTTGAAGAAACTCCCTGGAGCGTTGATCCAAAGTTCCCCCCCAAGGAACTCCTGTTCTCCTATTTCAATTTAATTTCCTTCCAACAGTTTATTGCTGTATTAAATGTACCTTTTTTCAAAAAGTTTCATTTCATACAGAATCTGTTGGCCTCTGCAGTGTATTGTGCTTGCCTGTTGCCTGCTTGTTCAACGGCCCCACATGAAAAGTAGAATCAAAATCAGATGATAAATCATCTCTATCATCACTGTACCATAGTCTCTATTTTATTTTCCTCCACAATTTCATCATAAACAAAAGATCAGGTATGTTAACATTCTTGATAAACATCACAGTTCCCAAGAGGCACTTTCAAAGCTCTGAATAGATGTAATAATAATCGCCTAAGTCACAGAAGATAAATACGTTCATTTCTGTCCTTTGCCTCTGGGGGTGTTTAGCAATGAGCCTTCATGAATGCTAGAAAGCATATTTGTCAGGGTCCAGCCAAGATATAGAAAGCACACCAGTTATTTCATAAGAGAGAAAATTTAACACTAGTTATTGTATAGGAAAAAGAATTTAACACAGAGGATCATTAGCTAGGTAGACATACTAGGAATTGCTAACTAGGTAACTAAAAAGTCAAAAGAGAACACTAAAGTATCACAGAAGTAGCAAATGCAGAAAGCAGCTGTCACCCTGGACTGAGGAAACAAAGGGAAGAGGATGAAATTACTAAAACCTAGAAGCTTGAGGAAGAGCCCCTGCTGAGCTGTGACTTAGCTCTCTGAGGAGGCTGCTGCTCCGCTGGTTCTGGCATTTCTGTGCTTGGCAGAGGACCCCAAAGACCAGAGACCCAGTCCTCTGAGGAAGGGCCCTGACCCACTGGGGCTGGAGTCTTAGAGTGGTACAATAAGTCTGCCTTGGTGAATGTTGGAAAAGCTGCTACTTTTGGAAAGAACTGCCACTGGCAGGGAAAAGAGGACAAGCTTTTGGGTGACACTGTCAGGAATGTGGGAAGGGAGGTCAGACCGTACAGAACGGTGGTTATGAGAACCAGCTCTGGAGTCGGAAGGACTGCTTCACATTGTAGCTCTGGCACTTTCTAGCTCTGTGACCTCAGGCATGTTACTTAACCTCTCCTAGCCTCAGTTTTCCCATACATAAAATGGTGCTAGTATTCCTTATCTGATATTCCTCATCTGAGAATCCAGAGTGATCATCTATGTAAAGTGCTAGGAAAAGTACCTAGTACATAAGCCCTCTGTACTATGGCCAAGATTGCTGTTAATAAACGCATGAGAGTTTAAATCAGTGGTTTTCAACCTAGAGTGATTTTGTCCCCCAGGGGACATTTGGAGATGCCTGGAGATACTTGTGACTGTCATGACTTAAGGGCAGTGCTACTGGTATCTAGTGGGTAGAGGTCAGGGGTACTGTTAAAGCACAAGACAACAAATAATTATCTGGCCCAAAATGTCAATAGTGCTGAGGTTAAGAAACCTTGGCTTAAATAAAAACAAAAACTGTGCCTTAAGAACATACATACACAATGAGTGCGATGCGTACCATCTGGGGATGGACATGCGTGAAGTTCTGACTCTGGGGGTAAAGGGGGAAAGGGAACACACGTAACCTAAACATTTGTACCCCCATAATATGCTGTAATAAAATAAAATAAAATAAAATAAAATAAAGAACTGTGAAGAAACTATAATTCAGAGGGAGGAGAGTTCAGTGCGGATTAGAATAGTCTGGGCACGCTGTGGAGAAGGAGTGTATGGAGGGATGAGTGGATTCGGACGGAGTGCAGTAGGAGGGCATTCCAGCTGCAGAATGACCTGAGCAAAGGCTTGCAGGTGGGACCTTGTCTTCTTTATTAGTAAGTTGCACATCTAAAACCCCAAAATGTGAATCACTAATTCAGAAAGGGAAAGCCAAACATGAGTCTTTGTTCAGGTGGCTCCTCACAGAAACCTCACACAACCACCTGCCATCGTGTAGAGAGGAAGATGTCTCTGCTGGATAGATCCCTGCCTTTTCTGTGCTGTCAATCAACACTTTTCACACAGCCAACACTGCAGAATCAAGATAACCTCATATCATGATGGGATGTGCAGCAAATGCCATCACCTTTGCAGAGTCCTGCCTTCTACAATCATTTCTCCTTTAGGAACTTGGCAATCTTTTGGAGCAATGGCTTCCCTAGGAAGCCAGTAGCTCTGGCTAAACCACAGATAGCTTGGCAAATCACCCTGGCTTGGGATCCCTTGCTCAACCTCATTCAAATAACCTTACATGGTTACTACACAAAAGACTCTGATGACAGCCAAGGCCATAACATAAATGAATTTCCCCGAGAGCCACCATGTTTTAGAAGGATGGAGAGAATGCTCAATGAGGAATTGGCAGATGAAGCTGGGGATTCAGCTCTGCCACCAATAAACCCTGTGACTTTCCTTGAACAAGTTCACGCACATCTGCTTGTCTTGTGTTTCCTCAAACTGAAAATAGGGCCATCGGAAAACTGCTTGCTTAGGTTAATTCAGGGTCAAATTCTAAGATTTTTGTATCCTCAGAATCTAAAATTCCCAGGTCTTTTGTACTAATGTTAGGAAACACTGACTTAATTTGTTTTTCTGTTTGTTTTTTTTTGTTTTGTTTTAAACCTGCCTTTCCCTCCTAGAGTGGAGACTCCACAAGGGAAAGGGATTTCCTTTGTTCATGGCTATATCCTCAGCACCTAGAATAGTTCATGTTCATAGTAGGCACTCAATAAATATTTTTTTGAGTGTTGAATGATATCAAGTGTCTCAGGGTCTAGGGGTGGACCCTTTCAGCTGCTGGGCCAAGCCACCAGGGAGGGGCTGAAGTGGCCCCACCCATCCAGAGAGTCTGCTTGTGCAGGAGGGGCCATCTGAGATTCACAATCTGGAAGTCTGCAGTGGGCCTCGCTCTTCTCCCCACTCCTCTGTTCCACAGTTTCCTCTTAGCACCTGCTGGGAGGCAGGAGCTCAAGCCAGCCAAGCTCTCCCATGACTGTGCTATGGGCCAGGAGCTTCCCCACCCAGCATCTTGGCCTGAGCTGAGAGTGAGTCCCTCCCATGGAGGAAGGGGTGCCCTGTGAACATGCTGCAGCTAGGACTCGCACTGGACTCTCCCTGCCTGATTTGCGCATGTGGGCTCTCTCGCCTCCCGAGACCAAGAATACCAATCCCTGACCATGCAAGGGAGAAGTGCACCCATCTCAAGTCATCTACAGGGTGCCTGAGCTGGATCAATGTCCCTTTGCCTTGGGGCCTGTCCTGCTCTGATGGAGCTGGTAGGCAAGTAGCACTAGGGAGGGCTAGTGAGCAGGGAGCTCACAGACTGAGCACCCCACAGTCTGCTGCAGGATCCCAAAAGGAAAGGCCTAAGCTCCACTCTTTGTGGAAGCCTCAGTGTGGTGGCTCAATTGTCTCTCTCGGTAGTCACAGGTAAGGGAGGGAAAGGGGAGGAAAAGAGTCTGGATGGAGGAGAGCTAGCACTCTGGTTTTCCTACCCTCTCTTCAGGAGGCATTCTGCCTAGAATGTCCAGGCTTTGGAATCGTGAGATCATCCAGGACCCACTGGACCCTGTGGTTCCTATAGTCAGGGCCAGAGTTGGGAAACATCCATGTGGGAATGAGCAGAGTGAAACCTTAGGAGTTGAAGCTCTGTGGGGAGGACAAAGGCACACCCATGGGTAGAGAAGCAATTTAGTGCCTGCCATACCAACTGAGGTCTGTGGGGTGGGAAGTGACCCAGGGGGGCTGGGAGCCTGGTGCCCTATCCACAAGAAGCTCCCAGCTCACTGGTGGCAGCAGCTTCTAGGCTTCTGTGGGTAGAAATTCTGTCCAGAAGCTTGGGAACCCATCAGAGACATGAAGGAGGGAGAAACTAACTGCTCCACCTAGCCTTCTCGCTGGACTTTGAGCCTCTCGGGGGCTGATTTTTGCTGATACTTTGCTCCTTCATGTTCTGTTCCACAGCTTCTTCCCATGGAGTCTCCTGAAGGTTCTGGCACCCTTCCTTCATATCCACATCTGATCTATGTTGGTCTGTTTTTTCTCTTTCATCTAAAATTTCTCCTTCTTACTCAGATGCTCTGTCAGTTGGTGTCCCTGGTCAGCCATCTTGCCGTCTCCCAAAAGTTCTTACTGCCTGTTCATACTGTCTCTTCTTTCAGACAAAGTTCTTTAAAGAAGAAAAAATGAGGAGGATTGTATAATTGTTTGGAAATAATTATCCTTGGCTACATAGATCCATAACAAGGGTGATGCTAGTCTGAATTTGGACAGGCAGTTGCTGGGCAGATATCATTGCAGAAGTATGTTTTGTGTGAGGTTGTGATGGCCTTTTATGCAGGTTGTTGTTTTGTAGGGTCTTTTTTCATTATCAGGCATACAAGCATAAAAACCCTCTTTTCATGGCCTTTCCTGGTTCTACTTATCAGGGTTTTCATAACGTAAGTGACTTCATTTTCATTCTGATAACTCTCACATCTCACTTCAGGGAAAATAATATTTGCCAGATAGTCATTTTCTACCAAACAATGTCAATGTTCCCAAACGGGCTCAGGAAAAAACAATGAAAAAAAGTTTCTCAGTATCTTATTATTTTGAAGCTGAGCATGTTCTTCTGGACAAAGTGACTAATGCTTATTAAAGCTGTGTGCTTTCCTTTCTTTTAGCAAATACACTCATGTCATTATCAAGGTCTCCTCATTCTCCCTTTACCATTTAAGTTGTTGTCTCTCCATAAATACCTGTCTTCATATCAAGAAGGGCAGATTGATCATTAGGATCCAGATTATCATTCACACTGTTGGAGTTATTGTTCACTTTTTTTAAGGGGAAAAGTGGCACATTTCTCTTCTTCCAAGACTCTATTTCTACATTCATAATTATGATGATTTTACAATAAAAACATCAAAATACCTTTGAATTTAGCAGAACAGAGGCTCTGCCCCTAATCACAGATGACACAAAAAGAGCACCACTTAATGAATTATATCATTAGTGCTGAGCTACCTCATTACTCTGTTTTAATTATTCCTCTAATTACTTTCAGCTGTTACTAATGAGCTTCAATAGTGGCAAGAAGCACACCCTAAGTAAATATACTGGAAATTACATTCACTCACCTTTTCAGGTCAGTGGAGAGGTTATGTTAACAGGGTTTTTTTTTTCTTTTTTTTCTTTTTTTTTTGCAGCAAAAAGTAATGGTGAATTTTCTCCTATGTATACAGTTAATTATATTGAACTTTCATCAAACTAATCATTCTTACCCCATATTTTGGCTCTAGTATTTTCATGCGTTTTCTCTATTCAGGGTTGGGGGACCCTCAATCTACAGCCTAAATGCAGTCTCAGGCTAATTTCATGCAGTTCATGATAATCTGGAGAAACAAGTTTTAGCTGAAAGAACAGTTTTCCTCCCTGGTGAGCATCTTTAGCTCACACTTCCAGAATGTTGTGTAGGTTCTTTATGGATTTGGTAAAGCATAAAAATACCAATGAGTAGTCTTTGCTCTACCAAAAGTGTTCCATTTCATTTCATTCTTCAAGTATTCACTGAGTATTTCTTATATGCTTTCATCATGTCACATGGCTGCTGGACATTTTTCAGTGGTTTTCATTTATTGGCTATAGAATAAAATTCAAACCACTTAGCCTAATATTCTAGGCCCTGATAGATTGTGTCCTTTTACCCCTCCTTCCCAATTTCCACCCATACACACACACATTCCATACACGAGCATTATTCCTTCCTTTGGACTTTGCTTATTCTGTGGGAACTGCCCACAGTCCTCCTCCCATCCCTATATATGCAAATCTGCACCATCCTTCAAAGGCCACCTTTTACATGGCATCTGTAGTGTACTGGTGTATACTGCATAACCAGCTCTCCAGAAAACAACCAAACTGATGTGTAGCATTTGCTGATTTGCTTAAATACTCCCACTATGGACATTTCCAATCAATGTGATATGACTGAATGTAGAATTGGGAAAAGGTGAGCAGTAGCCACCACTAGCAAGTATTTCTATCATCAGATAAAATTAATCTCAAGAGCATAGTTAATAGTAAAATAAACTAAGAAATGTTGAGTTTTGAATACTTCATTTAATATAGTTTACTCAGTTGTAAGTTTACTTAATTTAATTCTTAGTAATGACTGTATTTAACTGGCTCATGTTAAAAATTTGACAATTGGCTCTTGTGAGCTGGCACAACTGGCTTTAACATCTCACTGCATGTGGTGTAGCTTTACTTCCCCAGCCCAGAAAATTTCCCTCTATATGTACTTTCTATGCTGCCTGGGCTAGAGTGCAGTGGCATCATCACAACTCATTGCTGGGCTCAAAGCCATCCTCCTGCCTCAGTCTCCTGAGTAGCTGGTACTACAGGGATGTACCACCACACCCATATATATATATATATATTTTTTTTTTGTAGAGATGGGGTCTTGTTGTTGTCTAGGCTGTTTTCAAACTCCTGGACTCAAGCAATCCTCCTGCCCCGGCCTCCCAAAGTGCTAAGATTACAGGCATGAGCCACTGTACACAGCTCCCATGTAATTATTTTTGACAGTTCATTCTAACAAGTATTTACTGGGTGCCAGGCATTCTATTTCAGACATACAGGTAAAAAGCACATAAAGAAACAAAAACACAGCTTCAGATGGAATAAGTTCCATGAATAAACTGAAAAAGCAAGAGGACACTGACTGGGTAGAGAGTGTTACCATTGCTAGGGATGAGGGAGACTAATGGATGAACAGAAATGGGAGGTGGGGCTGAGGAGTAGGGGCTTAGTTTTAGATACATTGGGTTTCCTGTGCCTATCAGACATTGGAGGGGAAGCTAGATGCATATAGACAATTTCTACACAGATTCCAGAGTTCAGGGTAGGAGTAAAGGCTGACGATATAGCTGGGGCTCTCATCAGCATAAAGATGGTATTTAAAGTCATAGGAGGGGATGAAATCATACACAGAATGAGTACATATGGAGAAGGAAAGATGATAGAGCCCCGAGATACCCCAACATTTAAACACCAGGCAAAGAAATAACCACGGTCTGTCTTTTGTAAACTTTTCACATGTGTGTGTCTTGGGCCCCCAGCTAAAATATAAGCTCCTTGAAGACAGGAGCCACACGTCCCCCCAGTGTCTGTTGCACAGTAGCTACCATGCTCACCCTTGCAGAATTTTAATTGGGTCAAACAGCAGCAGAGACGTAACTAGAACTCTTTATAAAAAGCAGAAGAAGAGCTGAGAACACCATTATGTTTAGTGCATACAAATCTCAGCATTTCCAGGCATTCAAATCACCACCCAGAATTGTAGTGATTTGATTGTAGTGGTTTGGCACTCCCACTAGCCCTGGGAGTGCCAAATCAAAACAATTAGGTCAGTCCCCACTCTCACAAATGCTTGGAGGCTTATCCAACCCCAGACAAATGGAAATTTCTCAGAATTCCCCCCAAACTGAGATGGGCAATACCCAGTGCATGGTACCTTCAAATGGCACTCACTCATCCGGAAGCAAATGTGAAAATCCAGAGTCCCCTTCTTCAGAGGCAATCAGGAGGTAATCATCAAAGTGTTGGAGGCTAGTAACAGTGGAGTTGGTGGGAGAGTACAAGCTGCTCTCCAGCAAATATGGCCAGGCAGCTGCTAAAGGAAACTTTTGCTATCTCCCTACTCTCCAGCCACTGAACCACATGTAATGCAATCTTGACAATCCCCCACAGGGGGGTTTGGCCTAGGTCTGGTTATTGAGACAACAGAATTGCCAAGGAAGAAAGGAATTTTTAATATGATAGACATCTTGTCAGAAGAATGGGAGAAGCTGCCTCAAATCCATCTCTCCAACTAATGGCGATCATGAGCTTTTAAAGGCAGGGAACATATACCTTGGAGAGGTTGTAGGGGACGGTTAATCTTTGCATCACAAAATCTGCCCAGGGGCCTTCAGAATCTCTGCTCATTCATGCTACAAAAAGTCTACTGTTTCTGGGAAACAACCCAAAAGTTCAAGTAGTTAGTTAAGGGAGAGGATTATAAAAAAACCTATAGAGGTCATTGAAATTTGTTCATAGAGCCAGTTACATTTGCAGCAATTTATAAAATTTTATTGTCCTTTTCCAGTTAATCCCCCCTCCAAAGAGGTATTATTCTGGCTTTTAAAATTATTCACTAATTTTGCTTCTTCTTGAACTTCATATAAGTGAATCACATTAGGTGTACTCTTGTGTTGGGTTTGTTTCATTCAACACATTGTTTGTGAAATTCATACAAGTCGTAGCATGTAGTAGAGTTTTCTTTTTCATCACTGTATAATATTCCATTAGATGAAAATATACATATATATGTATAACTTTCCTTTTCCTGATGATGAACATTTAGATTGTTTCCAGTTTGGGGAAATTATGAATAAAGCTACTATTAACATTCTTGTGTATATCTTTTGATGAATGTATGTACTCCTTTCTCTTGAAATTCTTAGTCTTTTCAGTGTTAGTTATTGTGGTAGATGTGTAGTTGGACAACTGTGGCAACTTGTTGTGGTTTTAATTTACATTTCTCTGAAAAGTCATGAGGCTGAACCTTTTTTCATAGTGTTAACGAATCCACAAAGGGGTATTTTTCCTAGGCTCAGTTGCTGGCCGCACAGAAAGGCCATTACTGAGACAAAGAGGATTGTCAAGGAAGAAAGGTAGTTTATTGTGAATGACATCAACCAAAGTTGAGAGGACTGCCTCAAATCTGCCCCCTTGAATGACGAGTTCAGGATTTTTTATAGAGGCTAAAATGAATAATACATGAAGTGAGTGAGCATCGTTACATGTTTGGGATGGAGTGCAGGGCACGCAAGCGCAGTGAGAAATCATACAGGCACATATACCGCATGATCAAAAATGGCCGAGGAGCCCTCCCAGGCTGGAGACTTTAGTAGTAGAATGAGCTAGGAGATAATATCAGTCATCCTTTTGGTCTTGTGCACATGTGATGGTGGGGAGTAGGTTGCTCAGTGGGTCCTTGGGCAAGATTTGTGGTGGAATTGCACTTATCTTGACTTCTCTGAACAATCAGGCAGTGTAAAAACTGATGATTATCTCATTACTGCAAAGAGGGTCCACCATGTCTGAAAAACAGCTCAAAAGAGAGGGGATCAGTGAAACAGAAAATTACAAAGTTCTGGTCAGTAAATCTTACTGGTCTGGGAACTTGAAACATAAGAGAACTGCAAAAAGGTATTTTTGTTCATGCAGCTGGTTACGATATGCTTATTGATCATATGAATATCTTCTTTCATTTTGAGTTGTTTTTCTTTTCCTTATTGATTGGTAGGCATTCTTTATATATTCTGGATATGTAAGTCTTTTGTTGAATATAATTATTACAAATACTTTCTCCTAGTTAATGGCTGCTTTTTCACTTTCTTAATGGTATTAAGGAGCAGAATTCCTAATTTTAATAAGGTTTTATTGAAAAATCTGTTCCTTTATGGTAAGTGTTCTTTGTGTATTATTTAATAAAACTTTGTCTACCTCAAGGTCATGATATTTTCTTCTAAAATTTTTGTTCTTTTACCTATAGCAGTTAGGACTACGATCTATATAAAATTAATTTTGTGTACAGTGTGAAGAATAGACCAACATTATTTTTTTAATATATGAATATGCTGTTGATCCAGCAACATGTATTTGAAAGACCATCCTTTCCCCCTGAATTGCACTAGTTTTATAAAAATAAAATGACTGTATGAGTATATGTCTGTTTCTGGACTCTTATTCCATTCTATTGGTCTATTTGTCTATTCTTGTACCAATACAAAATTTTAATTAGTATAGCTTTATAGTGAGTTTTGAAACCTGTGATTAAGTCTCTTAACTTTATTCCTTTTATTTTTTCAAAGTATTTTTGGCAATTCTAGATCTTTGCATTTCCATAAATATTTAAAATCAATGTTCTAATCTCCAATAAAAATCCTGCTGGGATTTTGATTGAGAATGTATTGAATCTGTAAATCAATTTGCAGATAACTGACATCTCAACAATTTGAATCTTCCAACCCATGAACCTAACGTATCTTTTCACTGATTTAGGAATGGACAGTTCTCTCAATATTGTCCAATAATTTTCAGTACAGAGGTATTGCACATCTTTTGTTAAATTTATTCTTAATTATTTGGGTTTTTTAAATCCTAAATGGTATTTTTTAACTTCATTTTCCAATTGTTTATTGCTAGCATATAGAAAAAACTATTTTATATACTATCCTTATATTCCATGACCATGCTGAAATCACCCATTATTTCTAATAATTTGTCCATACATATTATTTTGTATATTTTCTATAAAAATTATCTAATCTATGAATAATGATAGTTCTGTTTCTTTCTTTCTGACCTTTACACCTTGTCTTTATTTTCCTTGCATTATAGCACTGGCGAGGACCCCCAGGTGAATGTTGAATAGATAAACCCTCTTTTTTCCCAATTGTAAAGGTACACTTTTGCTTTTTAAAAGACTGGAATATTTAAGAGAAACAAATGTTTTTCTAAGACAGACAAGAAGCTGTAGCAAAGTTAAAACCATCTCTTGTTGGTTTGGGATGAATGTGATTTCCTGGAGCTTCAGTGATGACTGCCGCAAGAGTAGGCAAGAAGCTCTAGAGCTCATTTTGAAAGGCTGTGCCTCTTTTGAAAGAAATTTTGATATTTTTAGGCCTTGCATGAAGGCCTTACAAAGTTTGACTACGGATATTTTGAGGAATGTTAAAACACTGTTCAACAAAGAAATTGATCAACAACTACAAAAGGAAATTGATCAAAAGGTAAACAAGAAGTCTACAGAATGCAAGAGGAAACTCAAGAGAGAACTTTATAAAAAGGAACAGCCTCAGACAAACAATGAAACAGCAAGAGAAAAAGGTGACCAGTCAGCATCACAAGATGCCATAAAGGGCCACGCCATCCCTGCAGAGATTTTTCTCAGAATGTTTCAAGTACATACACACATACACACACCCCACAGATAGTTCAAATACATTACAGCTCAAAGAGCAAACCAAGTCAGAGGTGGCCTTTTCTGAGATAACATGCACATATATTTGCATTAAGAAAAGCATTTGTGATGAAGTACAGCCTCCAAGAGCATCTTATCTTCCTTCTTGAATTGTATGTAACTAGTAATGATGGTTATCTATAAAAAGTATCTATTGTTCTCATCTTATAAAATAGGGCAGAAGATCGTCATGGAGGGGCTGCAGTAGATCTAGTCAACAATCCATCTCCTAATTAAAAGTGCCCCTGACCTGTCAGCCAAAGCAATATTTGCCACCCTTAAGGGACTTTTATTGAGTTGTCCCTTAATTATAGCAACCATATATGCCCCGGTCTTTGTAAGTGCTTCTGGGGAGTGACAAAATGCTAATTTCCTCTATATTTAATTTATTAAGACTCTTGAAGTACTTAAATTTGGTAGAACTGTGAAAACTTTAAGTCTACTCTTTTAAAAAGTAAAATGAAACAGGTGAAATTAATTTTAATAATATATTTCACTTGACCCAATATATTCAAAATATTATCATTGTAACATGCAATCAATGAGATACTTTACATTTTCTTTTTCTCCTATTAAGTCTTCAAAATCCAGGATTTTGCACTTACAGCACGTTTCCATTTGGACTAGCCTCATTTTAATCGCTCAATAGCCACATGTGGCTAGTAGCTACTCACAGGCTCAGAACATGCTACCCCAAAGTATGGCACCTTGGCATACTGAGTTTATTAAACTGAAAGAAACTGAGAAAACCACGGAAGCAAGATGATCTCTCTGACCTTCCCCCACCTGCCACCACCCACTCCTCCTGAGGCAGGCCACAGAAACTAGACTCCCCCGGCCCCTTGTCCCATGAAGCAGGCTGTAAGACCCTGCTGACTTTCCCCTGAAAATAGGTCTTAAGATACTCATTCCGTTCGAGTCCTCCCTATACTCAGAGAAAAGGAATACCATCACCTTTGAAGACACAGAGACACAAGAGTCTCTGAACAAATGGGCCTTCCTGGGTTCCCCTCAGTGCGTTATTAGCTCATACCTTGTTTTGTCCAATCATGGTTCTCCACAACTACCCACTTCTTCATCAGACTTAGCATAAATCCTATACAGGTTTCCCTATTTCCTTATGAAAGTTCCCAAGTCATGTAAAATTTACTGGACAATTTTGTATGTTCTTCTCTTTTTAATCTGTCTTTGTCAGTTTTATCTTCAGACCCAGCCAGGGACCTGAAGAGGGCTGAGGGAAAGCCTTCCTCTTCCACACTACCATTTTGGATGCCATAGTTTCTAGGCTTGGTTGGATTCAAGATAAACACTTTCAACAAGAGTACTTCACGGTGTTGTATACTTCACCGGGAGGCATAGGATGCTCTGGTATCCCGCAGTTAGTGATCTAAGTTTTATCACTTGATTAAGGGAATGATCATCATCAGATTCCTTCATTACCCAGTTATATTTTCACTTCTACATTAGTGAAAAGTCTGTGGGCTAATACTGAAACCACCTATATTCAAGTAATGTAAGGTCATAAAGCAACAACTGTGATACAAGTCTGATCTCTACAGAAGTATAGACATAGCTAAAAGTTAACCAGCTATTGTTTCCTGGCTTTCCTTCCTGTAATTGCTTACTGCTTAAGAGTCACGTATCATTGACTGGTGTAAGATTTGCGAGTTCCACAATCACTTCCATAGATAACATCACTATTGTAAGATCCAGGACTGGTGTTTGAGATATCTTCCAGACTCTGCATTGGGAGCACCAGCTGACACCAACCAGACCAGTGGGCATACACGGGAACTGACTCAACACGTCCTACAACCCTCTAGCCAGGAACTGCTTCAGCTAAGAAGACAATTTATGCTTGCCATCCCTGTGGTTCATCCCCAGCCAATCAGCAGACCCCATTCCCTAGCCCTTTATCTGCCAAACAACCTTTAAAAACCTAAGCCCCAAAATTCTTGGGGAGGTAGACTTGAGAAATCTCTCCCATCTCCTTGCTTGGTGCCTTGAACTCCTCTCCACTGCGACCCCTGCTGTCTCAGTGTATTGGCTTGCTCCTGGGCAGTGGGCAAGGAACCCACCTGGGCGATAACAAATTCTTTGGTGCCATGCAGTCAGCTTTCACTTACTGATTTTAACAACCATTGATGATGCCTGCCGGAATCAATTTTTATAATGGAGGTTGGAAACTAATCTCTCTAATTCCGTTATTCCTTCCACATTCACTAACTGGCATTCTGAAACTGAGTGACTAATCTGATTAGGTTTGCCAAGCTTAACCTTCCCACTTGCTTTTTGTTACTTTTATTTTATTTTATTTTTCCATGTCACTGAAGGCCACGATGCTGAACTCTGTAACTTAAGCTTCACTGCCTTCCTTAGGGATAACATTTATTTGTCACCATGGTAACGGCACTTTAGTTGTTTTTCAGGAAGTTGGGGGAGCTCCTGTCTAGTTCCAACTGGTCAAGACCACTGACCCTTCAACTGGGCCTGTGCAAATGCCCAAGAGGTGGTCTTGTGATGTTAGAGGGCCAAAAACTCTACCCTTGGATCATGCTAACACTGCCATTTTCTAAATATGCATTCTGTGAAGTGCCATGACCCCCAACTATGCTTGCACAGATCACTGATTACTTCATTTTTCCCCACTGCCAATCACCTTTCCCCATGTGTTAGACCACCCTGATTCTCTAACCCATCAACATCCCTAAGCCTTATCTTCAAGGAGGCGATTTGAGGGCTGTTCTCCCAACCCCTCGCTGGGCTGCCTAGTGAATAAATCTTTTCTCTTTTGCAAAACCCGCGGTCACAGTGATTGGTTTACTGTACGTGGGGGCAACAAACCTGATCAATATCAGCTTTATCTTATCGCTTCCCCTGTTTTTGAGGATCATGATGGCCCGTGGACTTTAATTTACTTAGTGTGTTAGGATTCATCAGTTATTAGGATTAATAAGTTATTATTCTTCTTGATATTCAAATTATTGCAGATTTGACCCTCAGGCTCATTTCTGTAAAACAATTGGTAATTTGTTTTACTTCTTTGTATACTTTCCTAAAAAAAAGACTTCATAATCTTTTTAAAGTACCAGTGATATTTCAGAATAAGAATATTCCATATTCTATAACATGTGGCTGTACTACAGTGATTTTCAAATGTTTGTTTCTTATATCAACACTGGCAAGGATTACTTTTTTTAGCCAGAAGGTAAAAATGTATTCTAACTTCCTCTATCTAAATAACAGAATGGTTATTTATTTTATACGTAAAACCACTGGTGCTGGAGCCTTAATAGACTGTTCCTGCCAATCTTCCACTCTCTACAGACATGTATCTCCTGACAGGAGTTCCATCAACCATTGTAATAAAGAAGATTAAAATCCGTCAGTCATAAATTCACTCGTGGTATTTTGTTTATTTTGTGGTTGTGTTTTCTTATATGCAATTTGTCACCTTTTCCATGAACTCATACCTTCTTCCGTACTAAGAAAGTTCATTTTCTTTTAAAAGAAGAAAAGTAGGATGCATAAAAATTCTCTTTCCTTTTACAAAATAAGCCAGGCTTTTCCCTTTTTAGTAGCTAGGATCATCTTTTACTTCTGCAGATTCACCAGACAAGCATGTTTGGGAACTTGCACATCCTTCCGTGCCTCGATCACGTACATTTTTCTGCTCGGTAAAGCCTGTGAGTGTGGTTAAGCCACAGTGGGTTTGTTCCTCCCTGGCCTGGTGCTTGCCTGTGCCAGGTTGCATGGTACTGTGATCTAGGTCAGCAATGGCACACAAGACACAGCTCTATAACCGTCCCCTGACCTCATGGCCACTGCTTAAGTGAGTGCATCTTGTTCAATAGGAGTTCTGGGTTTTCTCTATGGCTTCAAGTCACACTAAGATTTTTGCAGATGCTGACCAAGTCTGGTGCTTCCAGCAAGCAGGATGGAAAGCTGATATACAGTGACCTTCAGGCAGGATCTAAGCATCTCCTCTGTTTGACTTCACTACTAGTCAAGAGCTGGTGTTAAAGCACAACTGCAGGCTTTATCTTTCCCACTCTATACAAGACAGAACAGGATGAAATTTCTCAATCAGTGCTGTCCAGTAAAAACATAAATGTGAGTCACAAATGCAAGCTATCCATGTAATTGAAGATTTTCTAGTAGCCATATTTGAAAAGTAAAAAGAAACAGGTGAAATTAAGTGTAATGATATTTTTTCACTAATCAAATATACAAAAATATAATTTCAACATGCAATCACTATAAAAAATCATTAATGGGATACTTCACTTACATTTTTAAGTGTGTATTTTACACTTAACAGCACATCTCACTTAGGATCAGCCACCTTACAAGCACTCGATGACCCCAAGTGGTTAGTAGTTACTGTATCGAACAGCACAGGCCAAGATGATGGGTCAAAGTAATAATCATATTTTCCTCTGTAGGGGAAATATCTTCCTCATTTGTTTCATGTGATGACAGCTCATTTGCCAGTTACAACTTCTTGTTCTATTCCACTTACAAGTGGTCTGAAGTCTCAGAACAAGAGGGACAATAGAACTTGCTAACATTGAAGAATCTCACTGTCTCTCTACTCTTGAATCAGTGCCCACCTTTGTTTAAAATGTAGATCTACAGTAGCATGACTACAGTTAACGTTAATCTATTGTACATTTCCAAATAACTAGAAAAGAATAATTTGAATGCTCTTAGCATTGAGGAAAGATACATATTTAAGTCAATAAATATCCCACTTATCCAGTCTTGATCTTTACACATTACATCAATGTATCAAATATCACATGTACCCCCAAATATGTATACCTATGATGTACCAATTAAAAAACTGCAGATCTGGTTTGGGTCGATAGCTTTCACTCTTCATTGTGTCAAGGACAATCCCTGAGATTACAGAAATTAGATTATTTCTAGCTTTGCTTTGTTTTGGGGATGCCCACATAAGTAATTTCAATAGGTCCAGATTCCTTAGCACACCATCAGACATTGCTGAGTCTGCATGGTGCAAAGGGATGTGACTACAGACTGCTGGAAAATGACCTTCCTTTCAGCTTCCCAGAATGAACATTTCTTTGAGACACCCAGAGCCAGCCAATTGGGTGCAAAGACACCTGCTTTCCATGAGAGTTTGTTAAGAAAGCAATATATCAAGGAATCTTAGGTGTGTTTAATTTACCTGGAGGTCTCTGCAAGGTCAACTAGGTGGCACCATGGAAGGGTTCCAGAAAGAAATATGCATGGATAGAGTATATTTATTTGGCCTATGCAGGCAGCTGTAATTTGTCTTAGGCAGGTGGTGAAAAGAATTATGTATTTTGTGATTATATTGATAGTGTGGCTTCCTTTCCCCTGGACAGAATATATTTAGAATAGTGTTAAGGATCATGATGTTGTTGGCACGACATACTTGGTAAAGGCCTGTTTCGATCTTTAAAATTGTCTACACTAACATGTTCATAAAACCATCACCCTGCATTATTAAATATTACAGGGAGGCCTTCATAGACTAGATAAAGCTCACCGTATAAAGACTGCCAGAACCAGACTATTTTATATGTTAAAAAAAATCTCTGATAACATCTTATCTCTATTTCCTACTATATTTGTCACACACACACACACCTGCAAAGCTTTTCCAGGAATTAAAGGGCCTGGCTCATATGTCACTGCCTTCCAAAGGATTCAGCAGCCCAAACAGCGTGCTTTAAAGTCACAATACTCACACAGTAAGGCCACCTTGCAAAGTTTCTTTCTCACCTTTTTCTTTATCCTTCACTATCTTTATCACAAATGATGGCCTGCTGCTACACAACAAAGCTTGAGGGTTCATTCTCTCTCTTTTTGAAATAATCGAACCTGGGGCCCTTTAATTTGTCAAAATTGACTTTGCAGCCCTTTCCCACTGTTTGGTATGATACCATTATCTTGAGCAACACTGTGTCTTACAGCTATAGTACTTGGGGTCTGCAGAAATAACTGGCAGTGTGATGCCAGGTGGCAATTCACTAGAATGTTCCCCCAGTAATTACCTGGAGAAGAATCCCAGTCCTCTTCTATGACACTGACAATCTCAGGGCCAAGCACGCTAAAGACTCGTGCACTAATGTATATGCTGCGGTAAAGCAAGCCCTGAAGATGCTCACTGCAGTTCGCATCAGGTCATTGGCATTCTTCCAACAAACTAAGGCCACATCATCACCTCTGAATTTTCAAGAGAACATGTATTAAGAAGGTGAAGTCTTCAGAATCTAGGACACTGGAGAGAAAAAAAAAAAGACAGAAAGAAAGAAAAAGAAAAGGTGAAAGCTCCTAGATGTTTCTGTGAAGTGGCACTGGAAAGATTTGGCCATAGTTCACCTTTATCCTCCAGCAGCAATCTTATTAATATCCTGGGGGTTTCAAAGCAACTGTTCTTTAAAGCAGTAACTCTCAATATATTCTGTTTACTGTCTGATAATCTCACCCCAATTGGGAACCTCTCTGCCTATGGTGGAGATGGTGAACATAATCACCAAAAGGATCTATGGAAATGTCTTTAAAATACCAGATTTCACAAATCTCAGGAATGTTATCAGCCACTTGCAGCAATATATTTACCTCTGCAGCACACTGAGTTTCTGCTTTGTAAACTTGGAGGAATCTGTTGACAGATCTTAGCCTGGGTGCAACAGAGCATAAATATTACCTTTCCACCAACTCTTGAGAGCAGGGCAGAGAAATGAGTTCATTAGAGTGAATACAGTTTGCCTTTTTCAAGATCTAAGTGATGTTTTTGAGCATCTGCAAAATTACCATAATTAATATGTAGGTGTACTTTATGTTACTCCTGAAAGTAATATAATCTTGTGCCTTCACCATTGGGCACCGTCTCACCAGTCTTTGAAGCACTGGTGTAAGCAGATAGCATTTATTCAACTCCATAAAAGAGGGATCCTTGGGTTCCAGAGGCAAGAGTAATTTATGCTGCCTTAGAAAACCAATCCTGAAGGAAGGCTCAGGAGAGAATGGAATTGACCATAGTCCTAGCATAACTCATTTCATAGGTTGTTCCATTTCAAGCACAACGCTGCGGCTGACCTCTCTGAAGCATGTCTTACCCCATTTGTGTTGCTATAAAGGAATACCTGAGGCTGGGCAACTTATAAAGAAAAGAGGTTTATTTGGCTCATGGTTCTACAGGCTGTGCAAGAAGCATGGCGCCAGCATCTGCTTCTGGTGAGGGGCTTAGACTGCTTCCAGTCATGGTGGAAGGGCAAGGGGAGTCAGCATGTGCAGAGATCACAGGGCAAGGGAGGAAGCTGGGGGAGGGAGAGGTGCAAGGCTCATTTTAATAACCAACTCTCATGGAAACGAACAGTGTAATAATCTCTCATTACTGTGAGGATGGCACCAGGCCATTCATGAAGGATCTGCTCCCATGACTCAAACAGGGTCCCACATCCAACACTGGGGATGAAATTCAACATGAGATTTCGAGGGTCAAATACCCAAACTATAGCAAAGCAGATTAAAAAAAAAATAGAAACCATGGAAAAGAATAGCCATTGATTTCATAGACCACTCTGGCTCCTGTGAAAGTTGCCAGAATCAAAATAGAGTCATTTGTGTTAAAACAAAAACCAAAACCTGACAAATAGAGCCAAGGAAGACCATGTAGAGAGAGTTCTCTTGCATAAATGCCTGATAACATAAACTATAACAAAAACTCTGCAAAAGCCATGCACAAAAGCTGTCACTACCTTATACCAAAAAAATACTTCTGCAAGGACATCTACCCAGCAACTGTCTGTCCAACCTTAGACTGGTGCCACTTTTGTTACTGATACTTGTAGCCAAAAATAATAATTTCAAACAATTATGTAATCTTCTAAATTTTTCCTTTAAAAACTTTTGTCTTCCTTCACCTTCCTGAATATGCACATAGTTATTTTACTGTGGCATGCATATTCCCCTTGCAGTGCCCTATTCCTGAGTAAATATCATTTTCTTTTAGAGATCCTCTCTCTGTTTGTTATTTAGGTTGATGTAGGCAGGGCATATGGAAATGTCCTCTTGGCACTCCTGGCTGGAAATCTCAGCCCTTGGATGATTAGGATAGAATGATGCTTCCATGCAGAGGTGGTTGTCAGGGACTAATGAAGCCAGCATGCATGTAGTAACAGTTAAGGTTCAGCCTCACAAAAGTCACTCTTACTGAACATATGTTTGAAAAGACATATACTGGTCATGTGAGTATTTTCGTTATAGTATAGAATACCAGCCATATTCAGACTCTATATATTCTTCTTATCCATAGTGCCACAACTTTGTGGATCAAATGACTTATTCTTTCCATACTACTGTAAAATCTCTCCTCCATCCACTGACATCATCTGACTGAGCTGTGATATTGCAGAGCTGTCATGAGACCCATGTATTTCTGATTCTAAAACATGTTTTTTAAATGGGGGACATGTCCCATCTTCTCCAGAAAACCCCAGGCCTGTGGAAATGTGTTTAACTTCTGGGAATGAAAATGCAGAGTAAGGAGAGTGAGGCTCTGTAGATATCCACGTCCTTCCCAGGGCATCAGGCTCAGAGAACTCTCTCCTCCAGTACCTGTCTGCTGTGATGTGCTCACCCTAAGACTTTGAATCGTGGGTAATAAACAGTCTTGAAAATTAGCAGTGATAAATGCATTTAAATATTATTAAAATTGGTCCCCGAGCTCTCCCTCTAACTTCATTTGACCATGTGTGTTGCATAATTTAATGTGAGGTGTGTAGCCTGATTCTTTGTATACATTCAAAGTATTTGGGGGATCCAAAAACAAAGATATTTACCCTTCAAAACAGCCCTCCAAGTGTTCCAATTAATTTATGTAATTAATAACTGAGTATTTTTCAAACTCTTGGTATTATCCCTGTTAGCCGTATTGGTAATATACCTTGTGTGTTATAACCTCTCAAGAGTCATGAATGCTTGTGAGCAGCCGTGGACTCTGCAGATGATCTCCATGCAGACTGAACGACAGAGACTACAAGGACAAGAAGAGTCATGGAAAGAACCTACGGAGGTTCTAGTTTGTGACCTATGAATGTGTACAGGAAAGAAAGCGTGCGGTGACTGGGAGAGTAACATAAATCGTTGGTCACACTCTCAGTTCAACTGAGAGAATGACGCAAAAGGGGCAATGGTTAAAAAAAATAAATTAAAATGGATGCTATAACTGCCCGTAGCCACGTAGCCAATACCGAAGTCATCCTGATTTCCCTGAAACACTGGTCCGAATCGTAAATGAAACACAAAATATAAGCTTTATGTCTTTATCGGCGTGATTCAATGAAATTGAGAGATAGATTGACAAAGATAATTAATGTACAACAGCCATTCAAGAACCACTTCCGCTTCAAAGTTTCCCTGTTCCCCAGTTGTTCTTTTGTGTGTACAATAAAGTTCCACAATTTTTAAATCGGATCTGATTCTTTCTTGACAAACCTCACATTTAAAAGCACACACCACTCAGTGTCTCTCCTGCAAAGCTAAGTTTGGTGTTACCGTCTTTACACGGCGCCGTTCTGAAAGAGCTGAGGGCAGGGACAAGCAGTGTAGGCCACTTCTCACGCTGCGATGACTGACAGCTGCAGCATTCTAGACGTTTGCAATTACACTGGTGTTGATTTTTACATGTTACATAGCATTCGCCACCAATATGAGTCAGCTCAGAAACAGCCATCATTCTGTTGCAATGCTCAGAGTGTAAAAGTATGAAAACCATTTGAGGACTTCGCTGACCTCCCAGAAACAAAGCGTTCCTGTTCACCATGGTCACATTAACAGCTGCATCCAAATGTACCTCACATAATTCCCCACCTGTCCTCTGTATCTTTTTTTCTGAAAGGCAGACCCCTACCCGCACCAGCAGCGTCCTGCTTTGTGCAACGCTGCCTACGAGCTGCAGCAAAAACATGTATGAGCCTCCACGTGATTAAAATTCTCAAGATGCTGATTATTATAATGAATTGTCTGAGTAGAAAGAACAGACAGATTCTAACTCTCCATGTGCCCTCTCCTTTTGTCCTTCGCGTTGTCTTCATCAATCTATCACCAATAAACTCGTAATAGTCTGCAACAAGGGACTCCACAGCGTGTGGAACCCTCCACTTGTGTCAGGACAATGGGCTGTTTACCCTCTCTTGACAATTGCAGCTGGATGTAAACTTCTGGGCCCAGCTCTGTCCATCAGCCTCTGTAAACTCCTGGTGATCACCCCCACATGCTAGGGGTCTGTAAAAGATCGTGTCTGGTTTGGATTCCCAAAATAAAATGCATAGTCATATTCAGCACTGTGAAAATTACACATAGGAATTCTCAATTTCAATAATAAAAAAAACATTTAAAACTTTCCTATCATTGCTCTTGGCTACTGGAGATTCCTCTACAGGTCTTGCATCTCTTTAAGAGCCCCATGTTTTAGATGCCCTGTCTGGGGAGACTGCACAAAGCATCTCCCCACTGTATCTCAGGACGGCTGGGCAGCCCTTTGGCAGTTTGGTGGCACTACAGACTGTATCACAGGCTGCCGAATGATATATGTGATTGAGAGACACCCTCTCTGTCCTAGGCACTGGGGCTTTTACGGTAGCAAATAAATAAGTCAGCAAATAGCCAGCATCTCTGCCTCAACCAAACCTTTGGGCTGTTGGACACATCTTCCCTAAACACTGTACTTTTACCCTCATCTGCCATATTCTTTTTCTTTTTTTTTTATTTCAGGGTATTAAGAGGGTACAAACATTTTGGTTACATTTTATGTCTTTGCCTCTCCCAAGCGAGGATTAGAGGCATGCCCTTCCCCTCTACAACACTCACTGCGTCCATTAGTTGTGAGTTTACAGCCCCCAACCTCCTAATCCCTGGAGAATACTACCACCGAGTGAGCTCCATAGTGTTGATCAGTCAGTGCCAATTTGATGCCATCTGCCATATTTTTAATAATCTGTGTTTCTAACTTCAGTTTTGCTATCATAAGCATGTAAGCGTTTCCCTCAAGATGGATGACAGCCTTGCAGTCTTAACACCGCAGGGCCTTTGTTTTTCCTTTCAGCCAAACTATAGCAGGATTACCAACTGCAAACATACTATATGTAAAAAATATGTATGTGTGATTTTAAAATTTCTGGTAACACATGTCTGTAGCACGATTTGCAATTATTAGCAGACTAATCACTTTCACATTTTTGCCTGTCTAGGGCAGTGTTAGAGGTGATATTAGCATCTGTTTCCCCATTTTTATAGCAGTTTCTCTCATATTCATATAGCAAACAGCCACCACCATTGTATAGAAGATAGAACATGTGTTTCTCAGAAACACATTTTCTGGAGAAAAAAGCTTAGGTTGCTTGTTATAAGGTATATACAACCAATTTTAAACATATTTCCGTACTGATTCTTGAAAACGAAGCATGTTCATTTACTTTACCTTCTATGGTATAATTGGATACACGTGTTGAAAGGGTACAATAAACTTGCCACCATTTCCCATCATACATTATGTAAATATATAAGACCTGCCTCAGTCATACACATTCAGCTCAGAATAAACCTCTTTAAATTGTTTTACAGAATTTGGATTTTTTTTTTTCTGCTAACAAATTCAATCCCTTTGTAACTTCTGACTGAAGTAAGGACCCTAAGAGGCATTTCAATGCACCTTCCCACATTCACAGGAAGATTTTATCTTCCAGCTCTTTCCAAGGAGCTGAGACAGAAATACAATGTTCGGTCCATATCCATCTGAAAGGATGATGAAGTTCAGGTTGTGACAAGACACTATAAAGGTTGGCAGGTTGGCAGGTTGGCAAAGTGGTCCAGGTTTACAGGAAGAAATATGTCATCTACACTGAGCGGATATAGCGGGAGAAGGCTAAGGGCACACCATCCATGTGGGCGCTCGCCCCAGCAGGGTGGTTATCGCTAAGCTAAAGCTGGACAGAGATGCAAAAAGATCCTAGAATGGAAAGCCAAAGCTCACCAAGTGGGAAAGGAAAATGGAAAATATAAGGAACAAACAATTGAGACGATGCAGGAATAAAGTAATCAAATATAAAAATAGTCAAGATCTCCCTGAGTAGTCTAGATCATAAGGAAAGGGCTCTTCAACCATGGTGCTAAGAATAAGAAAGTGTTTGAAGCCATTTCAAGCCATCAAATTGAACCTGATTGTAATGTCTCAAAATAAGATCACCACCCCTTCCCTCAGGGCTCTGTTTGCTTCAGGTTTCTTTCTGCAGCCTTGAATCATATTTGAGTTATACTGTAGGTCCAGAGATATCCTAACCCCAAAGCATCTTCTTTAATACTGCGAGGGAGATCAACATTATACCATCTGACTATTAGCACAACTTATTACCCTGAAAATAAGTTTATTTCCTTATTAAGTGGTAAACAGGACATACTTTTAGAACTTTCCTACCCACCACTGTGCCAACAAACCTTTATCCATTATTTTTTAAAATTAAAGGGTGCTATTCTCACTTACTGACAAGGAACTCCTACACACTGTCAACAAAATGTACTAATACAAATTATTTTCCTCTCCCAAAATAGTGGGTAAAAAATAGTGCTGTACTTAGGATAGCAGAAATGAGTCTCTGAGGAGTTGTTTTAACCCTTCCCACCAATAGTTCCTGGGAGTTGAGAAGCAAGTTGTTAGGATGCCATGCCAGGTTCTATAGTTTCACATTCTTTCCTTCGGATATCATGTCTAAAACAAGTGATATATATGCTGATGGAATATTTTATTTCAGGTATCATTCTTTTTTTTTTGGCAAATTTTAATTTTTCAGTTGTATGAGATGGGGAGGTTTTTGCACTGCCAACAATGGCCAAAATCATCCATTTTGATGGGAACTTTGATTATGACTTTGTGAGGCTTTAATACTTTAAACAACACAATACATTATATTTTATGTATGTTAATTTATTTTAAAATACTTCAGTGTAAATAGTATGGTATAAATCCATGTCCAGGTTAACCCCGATCTATACTTTAAGAGAGGTTCATTGGCAGTAGGAGAACACTAATCAGGAATTCACACTACGCATGTGGATGGGAAAAATTTCGACTATTGTTACCCAAATCTTTGCCAGAGGTAAGGCATGCTAGAGTTAATTTTTTATTAATGAATGAGTGGTGTTCTAGATAGGTGGTGGGGGAGAAAGATTTTAGGTGAGGGAGGTGCAAGAATTCAGCCCAACACCTTCAGAGGGGTTTCCCAAATCTAGAATTGTTTTGATCCCATTTTTCTCCACTTATTAGAGGATCATGTTGTTCCCATCTGTCTAGAAGACTTCAGGATATCATGACACCAGTCTCAGACTGAAGTCTCCAGGCAGGTACTTATTGAAGTGCTTAAGAACAGAGAGCAGGACTTTGCCAGGCTTACGGAAGCAGGCTATAGGACTGTCCTGTGCCTGCACGCTAATAACTACAGTACCTACGGCAAAATTCAGTCAGAGACTTGCTTTTATTGAAACTTACCACCTGAGAGCAATATTGGCAGTGAAGAGGCCTGTAGTGACTATATCCTCTAATTACCAGAGGCTACTAATATTTCCAAAAGAACTTAATCACTGAATGACAAAATTGGCTTAGGTGCATTTGCAACATATGTATTTTGGGGTTCGTTTGTATTATTGGACACAGAATTCTTCATAGTGACCTCTATGGCAGCAGAATGAAGAGATGTAGATGAATTTAACATAGAGACATGTGTACAGTAGTGATTCCTAACATTACTCACCCTTTCCCCAAACTCACATGCCAAAACAGACAAACAGAAAGCCCGAATTGCATTAATAACAAAATTTTGTTTAACTGACTCATCCACTAGAAGAATTCCCCCAAGGAGAAGAACATTTTTAGAAATTTGGCCAAATCCTTCACCTGATTCCCTCCATTGGTCCTGCAGGAGCTCTAGCTGCTGGCTGATTGCATATTCTGTTGTCTGAGGGGCAGCTGTTCTCGTTAGTGTTCACTCACTAGAAAACAGAGGCATGGGCCATCCTTTCACCTCTTCGCTTCGGGGCCTGATAATGAAAGGAAGAAATCACTCCACATTTCCAAAGGAGGTATGTGCCTTCTCATCCATTCATAGGCCAACAAAAAGCACTCTTCAGAATAGATAACGCTTTCATAGTTAAACACCTGGGGCACCAGAATAAGGCTCTGAACATCAGCTGTGTGTCCAGAGAGAAAAGACATGTTCAGTCGCTTTGTGAGTCATCATATTCCTGAATGGCTGTAATTATCTTCAGAATAATAACAATTTCAGATCTATTCTCTCTGGCCAGGAACTCTCACCTGAGCTCCAAGTAGGTCTGGCCAGCTGTCCACTGGACCCAGTGTCTCATACACGTCCATTATGACTTCTCTAAAACCTGTCACCTTCTGCTGCTTCTCCTCTCGTGTGTCCCAGCATATCCTCAGATCCACCATCCATAACCCTGTGCGTGTGGCCATATTAATGAAATGTGAGTGGTTTACTTCAATAGAATACTTCGATAGAATTTTGCTTCTCATTCATGGTGGGGGAGTCTCTGCCTCCCTTCATTTCAAGGCCCAGGCTGAGAGATGCCATTTTCACATGTGGTTTCCAAGGTTACTCTGGGCATGGACATCCAGGAAGCTGCCAAGGGCAGAGCCTACAGCGCATAGTTTGGTAACCCTGCTTTAGGATGTCAGCTCCATGAGATGAGGGGCCCTCCCTGTCTTTTTCTCTCTGTATCTTCTGGGTATTCAAAAGTCCTTGATCTTCAAGAGGAAGAAACAATCTTCACACTGGGTTTGAACCTGAATCTGCTAGAGGTGCTCTTTATTTCAAGCAGACTGCAGAGAGAAAACTCTTCACTAGAGTTTGGTATTTTCTTCCTAATGAAAGAAACCACTTGGTACATATAAAGTAGTAGGTTAATTAATATTAGGCTTGTGAATTAAAGAGTTATGAGTTAATTAACTCAAGACTTGGTGAGTGCATTTAAGGCTTGCGAGCAAAATCAATTTCCTTTAACAAATATATTTAACAGCCTAAGCGAACAAATAAAGTTTCTTAAAATAACTGTTAAATGAGTTTTGAGGTATAACAAATATATGGTTAAAGTTTAAAGTCTTGTAAGAGTAAATGAAATTTTTATACTTGAATAGCTGAATATCTTGGCGAGCCACTCACTTGCTTTTTAATACCTTGGGACTGTTGATGGGAAAGAGAGAGACGTGTAACCAAGACAGGTTTGACCAAGACTCATTGTATAGCCATAGGCATTAAAAAGAGGGATATAATTATGGAAAAAGGATTATTTGAGCCAATTTTTCTTCTAAAAACAATTATAAATACTGGAAATATATTTTTAAAAACACCTCCTCTGAAGCATTGAAGAGTTGACAAGTATGTTATTCATTGGGGGTATTTACCAACATTTTATGTTCTCTCCTTCTGGGCACCCATGTGCTCAGCACTGTATTTCCCACCCTCTTGAAGCTGGTGTGGCCGTGAGACTTGTTTTGGACAGTAAGATATGAGCAGAGGTAACTGATTTGTGTTACTCCTTTGTAGGCATTTAAGGGCAATGTGTGATTCACTGTTATCCCTTTGGATGGTCTTCTGGTGCTGGAGATAGAGATCAAAGTCTGATGACTACTGAAAGAGACCCCTAACATGCTAAGCCAGATGCTAAAGAGGCTATACATTAGAACAAGGATGGGCTGGGCAAGTGGCTCCTGCCTGTAATCCTAGCACTTTGGGAGGCTGAGACAGGACGTTCACTTGAACCCAGGAGTTAAGTTTGCAGTGAGCTATGATCACGCCACTGCCTTCTAGCCCAGGCAAGAGAGCAAGATCCTTTCTGGAAAAAAAAGAGAATAAGGGTGAATCAGAAGTTAACTCACTCCTAGCCCCAGGGACTTAAAGGAAATTTATTTCAGCATTTAAGTAGAGCCAGGAAGGCTTAAAAAAACAAAACAAAACAAAAAAAACCCTTATCTTTGTGAAATTGAAACCAAAACCCAGCCCTCTAAGGATTTATAGTCCAAATTCACATCACATCACCTGGTGGTGGTACAAGCTTGTACCTGGTGGAAATGCCTTTTTAGACAGCTTACAGAAGAAAAGACAAATTCTTCCTAGAGGAAGGCTCTTTTATCCTAGACTTAGAATACCACAGATAATATTTCAAGGACAGTGATCACCCTACATAAATTTTAGCAAGTACACAAGGAAGCAAAATGCAATCATTGAGAGCTAGCAAAAAACAACAGCAAACAGAGAGCCATGAGGACTCCAGATATGAGAATTATCAGTTGTGTATTTTTTTAAAGAAGCTTACTCTGTTTAAATAAAGAAACTTAAAAGTAACTGCAGAGAAGAAGAAAATTATTAAAAATTATCTAGAAGATTAAAAAAGAATCAAATAAACTTACAAACATGAAAAATGCATTTTCCAAAATTTAAGATCTATCGGGCAGGTTTAAGAGCCAATTATACATAGCTGAAGAGGAATTTATAGAACTGGAAGTTAGGCCAGAAAAAGCTATATGGACTGCAGCATAGAGAGATAAAAACATAGAAAATGTGGAAGTGAAGTTAAGAGATGTGAAGGACAGAGTGAGAAGTTCTAATCTGTATCTAATCAGAGTGCTAGAAGGAAGAAGAATAGAGGGGAGGCTATATTGGGTTAGATAATGGTTGAGAATTTTCCAAAACTGATGGAAAACACCAATTCGCAGATTTAGAATTGTGATTCCCAAGTAGTATAAACAAAAGAAGTCCCAACAAACACAACAGAGTGAAACTACATGCAGTTTCTGCACACACAGACTAAATCTGAAAAGTAGCTAGGAAAAAACAAGACCGTTTACCTTCAAAGGAGAAACAGGCAGTGACAGCTGATTGCTCTGGGACATCAGTGGCATCCAGAGGATAGCGAGGTGATGTCTGCAATGAGCTGGGAGAAAATAAATGCCGACCTGTATCCTAAAACCTGCATAACATCATGTAAAAAGGAGAATAAGTTTAAGACATTGTCCAGGCAAACCAACACAGAGAGTGCTAACCAAAGTCAGTCCTGATTAGAAGGAAGTTCGAAAGGATGAACCTTGAGTAGATTGGAAATAATAGCAGATGGCAGTCTGAGGTGCAAAATGGGTTGAAAGCTAAGAAATGGTACACATATGAATAATTAGAAATGAACGTAGACTGTACAAAACAATATTAATGATTTGTGGGATTAAAAATTAGAATGAAGAAACATAACAATATCAGAGAGAGAATTATCAGAGATGTAAATGACATAAATTGCTCTAATTTCCTTGTGTGGCCTGGAAGAAACTGATTAATTCTAGAGGCTGGTTAAATATGCATGTTTTAATTTCTAGGGTAGCCACTAAAAGAATAGAAACTTCTGAACTAATGGAATTTTAAACAATCAGTCCAAAAGAAGGTAAGAGTCCAGGTGTAGTGACTCAAACCTATAATCCCAGCACTTTGAGAGGCTGATACAGTAGGATCACTTGAGGCTAGGAGTTTGAGACCAGCCTGGGCAGCATAGTGAGACCTCATACCTACAAAAAAAGCAAAAAATTGCTGGACATGGTGGTGGGCACCTGTAGTTCCAGCTACTCTGGAGGCTGAGGCAGAGGAAGAATAGCTTGAGCCCAGGAATTCAAGGCTGCAGTGAGCTATGATAGTGCCTCTGTGCTCTGGCATGGGCAACAGAGTGAGACCCTGTCTCTAAAAAATAAATAAAATGAAATAAAATAAAATAGTTAAAAGAAGGCAAGAAAGAAAAGAGAAAAGAAAAATAGAACAGTGGGACACATAGAAAACACAAAATATACTGGTAGATTTGAATCCACCACTAATTACAGTATATCAGTAATCCCATTAAATGTAAATATATTAAATGTTACAGCTAAAAAATTTAAAGCTGAGAAATTAGGGGAATAATTCTGCTTGTATGAGGATAGAGAAACATTAACATTAAAAGGATGGAAATATACCCAAAGCAAATATTAACCAAAAGAAAGGTAATAGAGTTATATTAACATCAGTTAAAATAGCTTTAGAGAAAAAAGCTTTAGTAGTGATTAAAAAATCACTCTTTAATGAAAATACATTGATTTACCAGGAAAGATATAACAACTCTAAAATTTTATTCATCCAATAATATGATTTCAAAATGTATAAGTCTAAAATTGTTAATAAAAGGATAAATAAATCTAAAAATCATGGCACCAGATTTAACAGATTTCTTTCAGTAGTTGGTAGAAATAGAAAAATGATTTATAAATATACACAAAATTTTAACAACACAAGTAACAATCCTAACCTAATGAATATGTATACAGCACTCTACCTGACAAATCAGAATACAAATTATTTTCCAATATACATAGAAAACTGTCATAAATTGACCAAAATAGGGCCATAATGTATGCCCAATATATTTTAATGAATTTTACTCATTCAGAGTATATCCCTGACCACAATGCAATAAAGCTAAAAATATATATCAAAAGTAAAACCAGGAAATCTTTATCTTTTTGGAAATTATAAATGTATAATCCATGAACCAATGAAGAACTCACAACAAAAATTATAAAATATTTATGCTGAAAATTAACATAACAGGACATACCAAACTTGAGATGCAGCTAAAGCAGGACTCAAAGGAAAATTTGCCCTTTCAATATATATGCTAGAAAAGAAGGACAACAGAAAAATTAAAGAGGCAAGCATTCATATAGCAAAGAAATTTTAAAGGAAGGAAGCAATAAAAATTCTAATAAAATGGAAAATAAACATAGAAGAGAAAGATGCCTTGTAAAACCAATAAAACTGACATATCACTAGCGAGGTTTATAAAATAAAACAGAGAGAAAGTACAAGTAAACAATAATAGGAAACAGAAAGGAACATTATTATAGATGCTGTGGATGTTAAAATAAAGTAAGAAGATATTACAACTAATTTTAAGGCAGTAAATTTGAAAGCTTATATGGAATCAAGAAATGCAATATATCAGAACTAATTAAGAATGTAAAAAAATGAATGGAGTGAAAACCATTTAACAAATTGAAGTAGGTAACAAAAAAATTTCCCACATCGAAAACTCGTCCCCAGGTGATTCCAAATGCAAATTCTATTTAATACTTAGAGAAAAAGGAGGGAGAGAGGAAGAGAAAGATGGGAAGAAGAGAGGGAGTAGAGGGTATAAAGATTGGAAAGGAAGAAATAGAATTGTCATTATTGAAGATAAAGGGTACATTTATTTTTAAAATATAAATAAAATTGATAAAAGAATTTAGAAATGTTGCTGAATAAAAAACAATATATAAAAGTGAGTTGTATTTCTACATATTAGCAAGAAAATGCTTTAAAAATTACATTTAAAAAATATTCCGTGTGCAATAGGATCAATGTTATTACTTGGAAACAGCAGAACTGAATCTGGATACTGGGTAGCTCGTATGGATGCTAAGCTTCCAGAAACAATGGCTAAATACCACACAGATGTCTGAAAAAGAAATGCATCCAACCATTATCGCCCTACTGATGCCAATTCTACCCTGAAACTCAACCTTGTGGTCACCCTCTGAAGCTTAGTGATTCTGCCACAGCTCTCACCAGCATAATGTTTTCCATGTGGGGCCACCTTCCTCAAGTTGCTCACTTCTACCTTAAAATCTGTGGATGAGTCTGACTGGTAAAGCCCAGGTCATGTGTCTGTGCCAACTGCAAAGGACAGTGGAGAACAGAATTTTCTGGGATTATCTACCTCCAAAATATAAGGTATTCTGAATAAATCTAATAAAGTATGTTTAAGACCTTGCAGAGAAATGAATAAAATGTTACTGAAAGAAATTAAAGCAGACCTAGATAAATCAAGAAGTAGACTATAATTATAGGTTCGAAGACTCAATATTGTTAATATGTAAATTTCTCCAAGTTTATCTAGAGATTTTTGTAATTCCAATCAAAATCTCCAAAATATTTTTTATAGGATTCAGTAAAATGATTCTAAGAATTTATAGAAATTACTAAATGCCTGAAATAGTCAAGAATAGGTAGAGAATTTGGTATACCAGAAATAGAGCTAATTTTCACGCTGTGGTTGCTAATTAAGACTATGTGGTCTAGTGAAGGTGTAGATAAATAGGTCAGAAACAGAGTACAGGGCCCTGAAATAAATTTATTAATATTTTTAATATTAATATATTAATAATAATATGGGCACTGAAACATGATGGAAATAGCACTACAGATGAATGGAACAAGATCAATCTTTGCAATAAATGGTGCTGAGGAAACTGGATATTAATAAAAATAAAAATGTAATTGTTCTCCTAATTCATGTCATACATAAAGCCAATTCCATGTGGAAGGAAAGATAATAAAGACTAGAGGATGATTCTTTTTAAAGATCAAAAAAAATAATAATGGAAAAGTGTGATAAATTTTTGATAAATTGGATCACATGAAATTAACAGAAATTCTGTTCCTCAAAAAAACACAGTAAAGAGATTAAAAAGATAAGCCACAGGGAAGGAAAAGACGTTCAAATAGCATAAAACTGACAAAGTGCTAGAATCCGGAATTTATGGTGAATTCCTACAAAATCCATAAAAAAAAAAATAGACAACAACATAGTAGAAAAATAGACAAAAGTTTTCAACAAGTACTTTGTGAAAGAGGATATCAAAATGCACAGTACACATGTGAAAAAGTGCTCAACATTATTAGGCATGAAGAAAATGCAAAGTAAGGAGATGACATGACATATCTTTCTGACTGGCAAAATCAAAACACCTTACACTACCAAATAGCGGTCTGGGTAGGGAGTATAAATTAGTACTACAGCTTTGGAAAACAAATGGGTGTTATTCAGTAAATTTGAAGATGCACATACCCTGAGTCCCCACTGTTCCATTCCTAGAAATACTCTCTAGCAACAACACACATCACACACATACACCAGGGCCCGGGAATGTTAATAGTATAAAAGAATATACACAGTACGGTTCCAACAGGCAAAATTAAATGCTTTTATTTAGGTTGTATACATTGGTCACAAAATGAAAAAGGAAGGAAACAATGATTGCAAAATCCAGGATAGTGGTTAACTCTTTGGGGTGGGGAGGTTTGTGCTGGAGAGGGTCACGAGGTAGGGCTTCTAGGGTGTTGACAATAACCTCTTTCTTGGCTAGAGTGGTAGTTACATGGGTATTTGCTTTATAATTATTCTCTAAATTGTACTTACATACTTAACAAACTACTTTGTTGTATTTCACAATTGGAAAAGAAGCAGAGCATGCAACGTTTTAAATTTTAGTAAGAGCCTTGCCACACTTGCCTAGTCTCTTAACACTGCTCCTTTTTCGCTATACTCTTGTGGTCACCAGAATATAAATATTGCCTACTTTCTCTTTTTTACCTGCTGACAAAATAAACAGCCCAATGCCCGAATTCTCAAAATACTTATTTCAACAATATTATTTTCTCTATGAAATGTCATAGTAACATAATTTAATTTTTTTTCAAAGACTGATTCAAGTTTGAGCTTATCATTCAGTTTCTTGAATAGTAGGTGCTCAAATTTGTTGAATGAATGCATATCTCACACATCAATTATTTTCAGTAAGAAGACTTTTTTTTCCTTTCATGAAGTTTCCCTCTTGGTTTTAAGTAGCACCTGGAGCCTTCCTGGGGACTCATAAAATTCTCTGTAAGTACTAGAGACCAGAGATAAAATAATTCCACTTCCATGAAGGGGAAGAAAGTATAATAGATTTTGCAAGCATCAGACAAGTAAGGATGAGATGAATTCTAAGCAGGATTCTGGGAAGGATTGATTGTGAGCATATAGATTTGATTGTAGTACTCTTCATAAAATAGGATGTGAACATTTTTTAGGACTAAATAGAAGGCAAAGCTTTTTTCCTGCTAAGTAACCAGCATGAACTTTTTCCAATTTTGATAAGAATTATGTAATGTACTGCTTCGAATTTTGCTGTAAGTTGTTATGAAACAGCTTCAGGCTTCACTATATCAACTATGAAAACTTTTATGGTCTGGATAATTGGATCCTATTTTCTGCCCCTGGTCAGTCTTTCTATTCTGATTTAAAACTCCTTGGTCCTGCTTAATACTGCCTGTTTGTGGTTTACCATTATTTTGTATGTTTTTTCTATAATCCTCAAATCCTTAGTAGAACAAGATGAGGACAGCAGAAAAGTTGGGGAGGGGGGAGGATGAGAAAGAAAGGTAAAGGATATAAATCTGAAACCCATAACCATAGGTTTCAGCATGATTTCTTTAAGTTACAAATCCTGATGGACAAATGTAATTTCTAATTTCTGTCCTTAATAAGACAATTAGATTGGACCATAGATAAGGAAGGTAGAGGGCATAGGTCCTTTTGTTTTGGCAAGGTCCTACATGAAGTACCATCATAGCCCTCTAGTCAGCATGGAGAAATCTGTACTAATAGAAAAGCCCCAGGAGATTCATACTGTTTGCCCTTAAGCCAAGAAGGTGACCCAGAGAGAACTTCTGAGTGGCCAGACTTGTGCTTGGGTCCAGGCCCTGGTATCAGGCTCAGTATTTTTATCAGTGACTGGGTGAAGAAATAGAAAGCATCCTCATCAAAGTTTCTATTATCATAATCTGAACAAGGCATGAGCTTGGGAATAAAAAAATTTGCTAGTTTCAAGTTCAACCTCTGCTTATGTATTAGCAAGTCACCTTGGGCAATGATGAGCCTTAGTTTCATAACCTATAAAGTGGGGATGATGATACTTACCACTATGGTTTGGATGTCTCTTCCAAAACTCATGTTGAAATTTAGTTGCCAATGTAATGGCATTGGGAGGTGGGGCCTTTAAGAGGTGATTAGGTCATGATGGCGCTCCCTCATGAATGGATTGATGCCATTATCCAGGGAATGGGATCTTCATAAAAAGTTAAGTTTATCCCCCATTTCTTCTCTGCTTTGTGTGCTTGTTCACCATGTGATTGCTTTCTGCCATGGGATGAGCCTTTCCAGATGCTGGTGCCATGCTCTTGGACTTCCCATCCTCCAGAATCACAAGCCAAATAGACTTCTGTTGCTTATAAATTACCCAGTCTGTGCTATTCTGTTATAACAACAGGAAGCAGACTAAGACATCTACCTTCAGGCTTGTTATGAGAATTAGAGGCAATATACAAAGTATTTGTCATGGAGTACATACTTAATAAATGTTGAATGTATCTGACTGCATAATTAGGATCTGAAAAGATTTGGCAGGCTTGAGAGATTAATCAAACTCAATAAAATAACATGTCACGGTTTTATTTTATGATTTGGAATTTGGTCAAAACAAATAAAAAATAAATAAACCAAAATAAATTGCAAAGGTCTAGGGAGGAGAAACTAAGGAATAAGCTCTCTCTATAAACCTCCCTGCACTGAACTCTGACAGGTTCACTTTGTCCAAACTTTTTAGCCAAAGAAGATCCTACGAACATTGATTTTTAGTCGTAAACAAACTCCCCATGTGTCAATTGTGTGACCTTGCACTCACCAACAATGCAAGCTGGTGGTTTTTCCCTTCTAGCAGTCTCTGTGGGGCAATGTTCCAATGGTGGAGCACAGAGATCCTACCCAACTAGTGTTCAGTCCCCAGTGCAGAAACTGGAAAGCATTTGCTAAGTTGCATATCTCTCATCCTGTTTTCCCTAAGCCCACTTCTTCAATTCCTTGAGCACATCCCAGGAAACCTCTGGCCCTCCTTAGAATTCAGATGTAGAACTTACTGTTGGTGAGGACCAGAGAAATTTCGGATTAATATTTTATCTGGACTATAATTAATAACAATATAGTGTATACTGGAAAATTGCTAAGAGAGTAGACTTTAAGTGTTTTCAATAAAAAATATGATAAATACGCAAGGCAATGCTTGTGTTAATTAACTATATTTAGCCATTCCACATTGTATGCATATTAAAAAACATCAAGTTGTAACACCATAAATATATACAATTTTTGTTTGTCAGTCATAAAAAATGATGAATCAATACCTTTTGTATCTGGATGGAACTAGAGACCATTCTCCTAAGTGAAGTACTGGAAGAATGGGAAAACAAACACCACATGTATTCACTATTAAATTAGAATTAACCGATCAGTTCTCATGAGCACATATGGAAGTAAAATTCAATGGAAATCAAGCAGGTGGTGGGGGAGGCAAAGGGGGTGGGTGAAATCACACCTAACAGATACAATGTACCCTATGTGGGTGATGGGCACACTTATGCTTTGACTTAAGCTGTACAAAAGCAATCCATGTAACCAAAACATTTGTACTCCTGTAATATTCTGAAATTAAAAAAATAAATAAACAAAAATTTTAAAAAATCTAATCTGGAAAAATTAATGACAGTTGGCCTTTATTTTTTGGCCACAGTAAATTAATCCACTCATTCAACAGGGTTTGGTGAGTAGCTACCATGCATCAGGCACCACAGTGGGAACACAAAAATAAACCATGCTCTCTTGTTGGCCCCCTTAGCTTGTCATGGCCCAACCACTCCAGTGGCCACAGACGTCCCTTAAAAAGTTCCTAAACTAATGGAGCACACTTTATGAGGGATGGACACAGTTGGAGCTCTGGCTTGGGTGCTGCAAAGGCAGTATATGTAAACAAAATGTTTGTAGCCCCATAATATTCTGAAATTTTAAAAAGCTAAAAATTAAAAACAAAAAGTTCCTGCTCTTCCCTTAATGGTGGCTCAGTCCCTCCAAGCTGATCTTTCTTCCATTCACGGGGATATCATTACACATCAGTTCTCTGGAATACCCAATCTGCTTGCTTTGTGACTCATCTGTTCTCATTTGATTTATGTCTTAGTCTCAGACTGTGACCTTGGCTCTGACCCAGAACCCTGCATCTGATCCAGAAAGCTACCTCTGGCCATTGCTTTTCCACCCCATACCTTATTATCATAGATAACAGGGTCGGGACAAGCACAGCCAACAGCATCCTCCAAGCTCTCACCAGCCAGGAAGTGAGACAGGGCAAGCCTCAGTGGGTCTGTCAGCTTGCAAGACTGCAAGGCCCTCCTGACATCTGCCCATCCCACAGCCAGCACAGCTTGACGGCTTCCCCACAGATACCCCCATGCCCCAGCTTCAAAATGCAGAGCTGACAGTCTCCCTGAATTCACCTTGAGAAGTAATCTCCGCCAATGCACAGCAACTTACTGCTGATGCTAATGGTATTCCCAGGACCTGAATGGGATGGAAATTCTGTTGGATCCTGCCTGCCTTCCGTGGTTGCCTGGTAGATGGCAAGCTGTTCCTGCCTCAGAGCCACCCTGGTTGCTGCTTTTCACACCCTGCAGCTTGGTGGCTTGACTACTGATGCTCCAAACAGCTGGGCCCCTGGCTTCCAGGCAATTTCTGCTATGAGCAAGTTGCAGCATCACAGGCTCATGCCAGAATTCAGGAGCCCCTCATAGGAACTCAAACTGTGACTAACAGCAATGAACTTTTCTGTCGTTTACTCCTCTAATCAAAAATGAGAGTGTTATTCCCCAGGCTTGAAAAGGCTGGAGTGAAACTGCACAGTGTAGCCAGAAGAACTTTGGACTCAGGGGAGAAAATTAAAATGTATTGAGCACCTACTATTTTCAAGTACTTTCATCTTCATCATCATAATCCAATAATTGGCTATTTTTATCTCCATTTTACTGATAAACTATGCCACTCAGAGAAATTAAATACCTTGCCACGACATGTGGTTAATAAATGGCAAAGACAGGATTTGCACCCAGGTCTATCTGGAAAGCCCATCCGCCTCCCACGCCAGCAGCCTCCTCAGAGCAGAGGCCCATCTCCGCCCCTCCCCTGCCGCCCAGTGACTCCTCTCCCAAATGGGAACACCTGATCTCTCAGGACTTGTGACAACCAAATGTGAAAGTGTATCTGAAGACAATTTGAAAGCTCTTAAGCCCCCAGGACCCAACTACGCACAATAGTCCATGACACCAAAACAAAACAGCATCCTCACCTTTTAAAATCAAGAATAGTTTTTTTTTTTTTTTTACTTATAAAAAGGTTACTGCATATTCATTGAAAAAAAATTTAGCTGCAGACAAATAAACAAAAGGAAAAGATATCCATTATTCTTTGACCCAGAGATAGTTCCCTGGTGGAATCTCTTGTGAAATTATCCTTCTGGACGTTTTTCTATACACACATTTTCTAAAAATAAGATCATACTATCCCTGCTGATTTGTTATGTTTCTTTTATTTACTTGATAATAGATTTCTTAAAATATAAATAACAATTTATATCAAGCATCATTTTTAATGCTGGAATTACTACTATTCCATAGTAGTTCTGTATTCCATACTATTTTGATGCTGGAATCATTACTGTTTCATAGTATTGATGTAACTTAATGATTCTTTTATTGGTTGAATATTTAGATGGTTGATAATTGAAATAATAGGCCTAAAAATGCAAAGAATAGTACTGAAATATTCTTGTGAAAATTGCATTTTGACTACTCTACAAATGAAAAAAAAGTCATGCAGTTAAATCTTTGTGCCTATCTTTAATTTTATCACTAGGATAAATTCTTGGAAGATAATTACTGGCTTAAGCTATGTGCATATTTCCTTTCAAATTTTTATTTAAAAAAATATTCAAATCAGCAGACCAGAACAATAAGCAAATAACCTTGACCAAGATTCACTTCACCATATCTGCTTTATCACTTTTTATAAATTTATATTTGAAAGTCTTAACAACTAAAAACATCATGACATGCTGTTTTACCCCTACTGCTGCTCCAGCTTGCGTTTCCTAAGGACAAAGTTGTAATCCACTTAGCCGAAGTACCATTATCACTACCAAAAATTTTAACATTGACTCAAAAATGTTATGCAAATTTCCCCAAACATACCCCAAATATCATTTTAGCTGTTGCTCTTTCCAGGATCCAAGGAAGGTTTGTGTGTTACCTTCAGTTGCCATGTTCTTTTAATTTCTTTTAATCTAAAATAATTCTTTTCCCTTTTATTTTTTATTATGTTGTATTAGTTACCTACTGCTGTATGACTAATTAGTTCAAACCTTAGTTTATTTACTCACAGTTTCTGTGGGTTAGGAAGTTGGGAATAGCTTAACTGCATAGATCTGGCTTGGGGTCTCTCATGAGATTGCACTCCATAGGTCATCTGAGGATGCAGTCATCTGAAGGCTTGCTTGAGGCTGGGGGATCCCTTCCAAGGTGGCTGACTCACATAGCTGACAAGATGGCTCTGGCTGTTGGCAGGAGGTCTCAGTCCCTCACCACCTGGATTTTTCCACAAGACTGTTGATGTACCCTCCTCACAACATGGTGACTAGCTTTCTCCAGAGTGACTGATCCCTGAGGACACGTGCAGAAGCCACACTATCTTTCATGTCTTAACCTCAGAAGCCATTCACAATTGATTCTACAACACCTTATTTTTACACAGGTCGGCACCATTCGGTGTGGGAAGGGACTACAGGAGGGCATGAACACCAGGAGGCTGGGATCACCAGGGGCCATCTTGGAAGATGGCTAGCACACATGATGTGACAATTCTTAAAAGTTCAGGTCAGCTGTCTTGTAGGGTATCGCTTGTTCTGGATTTGTGTGACTAGATTCAGATAATGTTGTATGTTTCCCATTGCATTACATCAGGAGATGCATAATGTCAGTGCGTTCTGTTACTGGTCATTCCAAGTTTGACCACTTAGTTTTACACCCAAAGGTCTTTGATTCACCATGACTTTCCTGACTGTCTCTTCTGGCATCAATTCACATGGCAATGCCTGGGTAGATTTCTCCACAGAAATATAAAAAGTGTCTCATTAAGTTTTTACACTACCAATCTTTTAGCAACAACCTTCTCTGAGTGTGCATGTGTTTGTGCATTTGATGGCGATATTCATAGGCATTCTGATTTGAAGAATGCAAATTTAATAGAGAAGAGGTGAAGTGGCACACCATGGAGTGAACTCCTTGAGGACAGAAACTGTCTTATTTTTCTTTGTATTTTAATTGCCTTACACAGTGTTGGACAAATAACAGACACTTAATAAATGTGTGTTGAATAAATGAGAGAACAAATAAAAAAGGAAAGAAACTGGGAGAAGTAGAGAGGCATTTTCCAATATATAAAGATGTAGAAACCAAAATGTTACCTTTCAACAAAATAAACAACTCCCTGGGAACCTCATCCACTCCCAGTCCCCTATAATGGTGGTTTTAGGGGCTCCTGTCCCTGCCATCTTTGGGCCCCATCACGATGAAGGCTGTGGGTCCTGATAGTCCAAATGTCCAGTCTCCTTGGTCCCTTAGAAAGTGCACTGCATTTTAAGCCAACATTTCCCTTTCTCTCTCATGATTATAAATTGCTCCTGTGACATCTTGAACCTTGCTCAACCACTCAGTCACTCCAGGAAGGAAGTAAGGTACAGCGTAATGATATTTTCCTAATGGCAAGAGCACGTTAAATGGAATTGCCTGAGCTACTCTGAGTATACTTCTGTGTTCAGAATTATGCTCTCATATTCAATTTCATTTTCAATTCGTTTTCTCTGTGCTATATTGATTCATGAGACCTCCCCCTGAGTTGCATGGAACTGTGGTAATGTGTCCCCTGGTGAACAAAATAACTAGAACAATGGACCTTGTTTTTTGATTGCCCTTTTTACTATAGAAAAAAGGACATCAGAAAGTAGCAGGCACCATGGAGTTAAATGCCCCCCTCATCAAGCCTGCCTCATGAACTTCCTGTTACCCAGCTGAGCTGGGTCAGTGGAGAATGACTTGCTCAGACGTTTTCTTTCTCTGATGTAGATGTACAAATGCAAGAAATGAGCAGCCCAAGGCATAGTAGAAAAAAGAAAGGAAAGGGAAGGAGGGAGATAGAGGGATTTAACTGAGAACCTGTGCCTGGAATTGGGCCAGGCACTGTCCCACAAGCTACCTCACCTGACAGGTAGATGTGGACTGAAGAACATCAATAGCTTGCTCAAGGCCACAGGCAACCAGGAAGTGGCGGAGGTGGGATTCTAAGGCTAGATCCCTCCACACCAAAGCCAGTGCTCTGAACGGCACATCATCACACCAAGGGGCCTCTCTTCTTATGTGGGGATGAAAAGCCCTTCACCTCCAACCTTTTGGGGTTCATCTTCCATGACTCCACTAGCCCAACACATTCATACACGCCCTTAATTGCAGTCATGGTAGACTATTTTCCAAACAAATTATACACTTTAAAAAGTTATCTAGTTATGTTTGACCAGTAATACGGCTGCACTCAAATTATATACAGTGAACATTGCTCTGTCCACTCCTCCACCCACCTCCCAGAGCCTGCTCTGAGGCAACAGATTTATCAGTTTTTTGTGTCTTTTCAGAGACATTTTATGCATTAGCATTCACCAGAGGAACAGAATCAATAGGATAGATAATAGATAGATAGAGCTAGATAGATAGACAGATAGATAAAGAGGGCATTTATTATGGGAATTGGCTCACACAATTATGGAGGCCAAGAAGTCCCACAATACATATCTGCAACATGGGGAAAACCAAAATGCATCTTGGAGGCTATGTGTCCTATGTGTCAAGATACAAGGGCCACCTGACTCATGTCAGATGAGTGGCAAATATGTCATTACTATATAAGCCTCTGGGATTTGGGGATGTGCTTACTTCCACATCATGGTCTATTCTATCCTGACTAGTGTAGAAATTACTGTGCTCAGCTTGGTATTTATTATTACTATTATTGTTTTAAGAATATTACTGTATTTATATAATTGACAGATAATATACAGGTTATTATAATGTTTTTAAACATGATATAAATGGTATCATACTCTAAGATAGTTGTACAACCTTTCCCCTCAACATTAGTTTTTGGGAATTTATCCATGTTGATATATACATGTAGGCTTAAGTTTGTTTATTTAAAACATAGTACAGTTTATTCATCAAAAAAAAAGATGGAAAACGAGAAAATCTGGTGGCATAACTCAGTCTGAGTTGAAGGCCTTGGAACAAGGGGGGGCAGTGATGTAACTCGTAGTTTGAGGCCAAAGGCCTGAGACAGTAGGGGCCACTAGCACAAGTTGCAGAGGTTTAAGGCCTGGGAACCTGGAGCTCTAATATCCGAGGGCAGGAGAAGATGGGTATCCCAGCTCCAGAAGAGAGGGCAAGTATGTCTTTCCTCATCCTTTTTATTCTACTCAGATCTTCCTTACTCAGCCTACTAATTCACATGCTAGTCTCTCACAGACACACCAGATACAGTGCTTTACCCGCTATCAGTAGCTTTACCAGCTACCCCTTCACCTGGTCAAGTTGGCGCCTAAAATTAGCCACCACAATTACCAAATATTTATCTTTATTCTACTTTGTCCACTTTATTTACACAAAGAGTATCTTCTATATCTGCTGTTCTGCACCTTGTGCTTTTCCTTATTAATATATCTTGGAGATAATTCCACATTCAATCCTAAAGAGCCTTCTCATTCTTTTATGGCAACATGGTATTATGTTGTAGGACTGCACTGAAGTTATTTTCCTGATCCCTTATGACATACACTGAAATTATTTCCAATCTTATGCTGTCAAAAAGGCTGCCATGATTAACCTGGTACAATTTGCATAAGGGTGAGTGTATCTCTAGGACAACTTCGTAAGAGAGAAATTGCTAGATTAAACACAGGTGCATTTGTAATCGTGAGAGATTTGCCAAGTTCTCTTTAGTAAGGGCTGATACGAACCTACATTCCAACCAGCATCACAGGAAATGGCTTGTTTCCAACAGTGTTGTCCATACAATATCAAATACATTTTTAAATCATTGACAATCTGACAGGTAAAAAATCAGATCATATAGGATGACCTGACTGCAGTGATGCTTACAATTAATTGATTACAACCAGTTATAGACTTCTTTGTTCCTTCTCCAATCCCCCTGCTTCACTTGACTAGCTTTAAATAAGAAAGATCACAGCCTGAACAACAAAGCAAGACCCTATTTCTACAAAAAATTTTTAAAAATTAGCTGGGTGTAGCTATGTGCACCTGTAGTCCCAGCTGCTCAGGAGGCTGAGGCAGGAGGATCGCTCGAGCCCAGGAGTTTGGGGTTGCAGTGAGCTATGATGATGCCACTGTACTCTAGCCCAGGTAACAGAATAAGATCCTGTATCCAAAAAAAAAAAAAAAAAAAAAAAAATCAGACCATACATTTCAGGCCTCTACACCTCTGCTTTTGCAGTTCCTTCTGCCTCACACACCCTTCTCACTCTGAATGGTGACCTTTTAGCTATTCTGAGGCCCTGCCCCATGGCCACGTCTCTGTGAGAACATCCGCAGTTTCCACAAGCATATGAAAGGCTCCCACAGCATTTTGTCCTTTCTCTATTATTGTACCTCCCACGTTATTTGTTCAGGTATCTGTCTCCCTGACTATTAATTCTCCAGGGCAGGATTCCTGACTTATTCACCTGATGTCCTTAGCATCCGACACCTGGCCTTTTGATTTAAAAAAGTACTCTGGTTTCATTTAGGTTGGTGACAAAATTAGCTGACTAGATATTTGCAGTTTGAAGTAAGTTCTCTCCCCTAATCCCTCCCCAGCACTAGTCCTCTCTAACATACTTGGGTGGTGCCCTGCCAGATTGGAGCCTCTCTGGGTCTGGAACATTCTCTGTTTGCAGTGGAGTCCCCCGTTCCTTGCACAGAACAGGGACAGTGTGATGACGAAAGGACTGTGGAGTTGATCATCAGAGCTGACTCCATACTTCATGGGGATGCTCTGGCTTTGATTTCTGAATGTATGTAAGCGAAGTCCAAAAAATACCAAATCCTCTCTCCCTATCATGTGTGCCAGGCTCCACGGAAACTCATCCCATTCCAGACTTAATTAGAAAGGTGTTATAGCTTTAGTGTTTTAGTCATTGAAATTTTCCCAATTTTCCTTGCAAAGTTGCATTGTTAAAATAAAGAGTTATATTATTGTCAAAAGAACAAACCATATATTGTTTTTAAATGAAAGCAGGGGCTAATATATACACTAAATATGAATTTTAAGTTCATGAGAGCATCTCCTGACTACTCTGAAAAGGAAATGAATGTGACTTTGTCACCAACTCTGCCCATTTGTTCGTGCATATGCAGTGTGTCTTCTTCCTGACCCACCTCTCAGCTGGGTTAAATGAAGAGGAAGGATGATGTATCACATCTACTTACCTTGATTTCATTATCTCTTATCATAAGCAATTTATATGAGGACTGACACTAATTAATTCCAGCTTCATCTATCATGTAGTCCAACATTTAATCTAGTCCCATGCATCAGATAAAAATGTAGCATTCTGAATTCTGGAGTCCTTACCTTGAGTGACAAAGGAGTTCATAAATCTAAGACAGCATTTCATTTTGCCTGATACTCTATCAACTACGAGTAGATACTGGCTTCAGGAGAGAGGACCATCAAGACTGATGAACTCAGACCTACTGTGGAGGTGTGTGTAACTATGACTAGTCTCTCAATTCCTAATGACCCTCAAAATAAGAGGTCTGTTCTGAGGAATATATATCAGAAATTCTAGAAGCTATCATTTTGAGGCAATACTATTTCTAAGACCTCTTCAGAGTGTGTTGTGGATTTCTTTTTTTAATCCACAGTCTAGAGTCTCTAAACCAAACATATTCTGAGCTGTACAGCTTTTGAGAGCCAACCAAAGAGGCCAAGGTCTGTTGTACTTCCTCAGTTACCCTCCTGATAGGCATCTCCCCCAGGGCTGAGAATACCTGACCCTCAAAGGTAGACTTGACCCTGCCCGATACACTTGTATGCATGCATGGATATCTTACCACTGTTCTAGAGCTGGCATCTGCTTTGTTCTCTTTATGGGTCCATAACTGTGGCCCTGATCATCCTCTCTGACTCAACGCTATGTGTCCTCACGAGGTTCTCCTTTGTCCTTGCCACCTCCCTGTGCTCTACCTTGGGGGCTGAGGCCCATCTGCTGTGCTTGAGGATTTTGGCTAGGCTTCTGATCCCTGATGCTGTCAAGTACATTCCAGCCCACTTTCCTCATCAGCTACCCAGGGGTGATGATACCCTGTAAATCTCTGGGACCAGGGACACTGGCAGCTTGTTTTAACCTGTCATTTCTTCCCATTGTCTCTGAATACCTGGTTCTAGGTGCGGGACATCCTTCTTCTCAGTCTTATTAATGCAACAATATCTGCCTCTCCAGCCCCTCTTTAGCATGCGTGAACCAGAGAGTTCATCCAGACCCTGCTCTGTCTGTCCCCTTTGCTGTGGTTAAGTCATTCTTGTCCAGTGACGTCATGATAGACAAGAATCCTACTTACATGGTACACTTGTCTTTTATTTTATCTTTAATTGTTATTTATAAAAATAAGACGTGCTCAAGGTTTTTAAAAAAGAAAAACAAAATATATAAAGTAAAAAATGAAGGTCTCTCCCCTCTAACCACAGTCCATCCTTTTCCCCAAAGGTAAAATTTTGGTGATACCCCCAGATATCGTGTATATGCTGATTACAGCATAAATAAATCAACACATATTTAGAGATATAACTTTTAGGGAAAAAATGGTATCATACTATACATGATCTTCTTCAATCTGTTTTCGTTTTCATTTAACTCTATATAGTATACCCAATTCCATGCAAGTATACAGATTCATGCCATGCTTTTGAACACTTACATAGTAGTCCATTGTATTTGTGTACTGTTTTCTATTTAACCATGATTTTGTTGGTATGTACCTAAATTGAATCCAATTTTTGAATTCTATAAATAATAAGGGGCTATACATTCTCATACCAAATGCTACAAATATTTTCACAAGTTAAATTGCTAGATATGCATTTTTAAAACTTTGGTGAACACTAAAAAATTATTTTCCAAATGTTTTGTAAAAATTTGCATTTCTACAATATTGAGTGACAATGCTCATGCCCTTGCCAACACTGAGTATCTTTAATCTTTTGTAAATTTGCCAATCTAATGAATAAAAGATGATATCACAATAAATGACATTTATTTGATTTGGGGTTAAGTAGCTTTTCAATATTTAATAGTCATTTCTATTTTTTCTCTGTGCATTGTCTATTTTACTTTTTAAAGTATTTTCATATTATAAAAACTTTTCAGAAACCATAAGTTAGATATTATTATTTTTTGGTTATATGCATTGCAAATATTTTCTCCTAGTCTGTTATTTGTTTTGTTAACTTTATGCATAACATATTTTGCCAGGTAATGATTTTAAATTCTTATGCATCGGATCTGTCAATCTTTTCCTTTAAGGCCTCTGGATTTCATGCCATTCTTAGAAAGGCCTTCCCCATTCCAAGATTATGTTCTATATTTTCTTCCATTACTCTCAGAGTTTCATTTTCTATGTTTAGTTCTGTAATTCATATTTATTTATGATGTGAGTAAGGGATCTTATTTCACTTTCTGCAAAGTAAAGAGACGATATCCAAGTACAATTTATTTCCCAATATATTTGGATCTGTCTTTGGAATTGTTTCCGTTCCACTGATTTGCATATATATTACTTCAGTGTGCTTTATGTGAGCCTAGGATTAAATCACTCACACTATGTTAAGAGGGCATGGTTAACCTTAATTTATATTTGTATTGTTAAATAAAATGTATAGGAGGCCATTAGTTTGGACTGAGCTCCTGCAGTAGGCACAGCAGACCAAACCAAAAGGAAATCACTCCTGCTGAAGTTCCACTCCATTAAGCCCAAACTAAGTTGTACATCTGAACTCCTGAGAAAACTGGAGAGACAGAAATAATAGCCAAATCCCCAAGCAAGCTAGTTTTAGCCAGGATGATAAGGAAGTTCCCTCGGCTTTGACCTTTACAAGGAAAGTCACTTTGAAACGACCAACCCACATTTAGTTCTCTGTTTCTGCTTTCCTCAGACCTTTTCTTTCCATAAAACCAAACTTTGCTCAGCTGATCGGAAAATTCATTCTATTTTATAGAATGAGATGTTGCCTGCTTCTGGAATTGCAAATAAAAACCAGTTAAAATCTTTAAACTGTGCTTGTTGTCATTTTTGTCTTTTGACAGTATCATAGCAATGAATACAAATTTAGTGCTTTGTGAACATTTTTAAAGGAGGATTTGAACGCTGGTCCATTTGGATATGCACTGGCTTCTAAAGCATAAGGAAAAGAGATTATGGGGATCTGAATTTTGAGGACAAATTTAAAAATTTGTTCTCCAGATTCTGTTCCCTACAGCCCATCAAAAGACCCTTAAGAGTTACCTGTTCATTCACTCATTTATCATTCAGTTCACACTTACTGCACACTTACTATGTGTTGTGTATGCAGTTGTCCCTTGGTATACATAGAGACTCATTTCAGGACCCCTGCATATACCAAAATCCATGCATACTCAAGTTCTTCACTTGGCCCTGCAGAATCTGCATATAGGAAAAGTCACCCCTCCGTATACTTGGGTTTCAAATCTCACAAATACTGTATTTTTGATCCTCAGTTTTGTTGAAAAAACCCCATGCGTAGGTGGACCTGTGCAGTTCAAACCCATGTTGTTTGAGAGTGTACTGTATTATATTAAGCACAAGACAGACAAAAATAATTAAGACACTTACTTTGCCCCCAAACAATTTACAGACTCGTTATGGGACATAGCAATATAAACAAGTCTTGCTTTTAAAAGTTATGATGAATATAAGCAAAAGATACAGTGGGGACCCATAGTGGGGATAGATGAACTCAGGGAAGGGGAGTGGATACATAGCTGGGCCCTGAAGGATGAATATGAGTTCACAAGGTGACAAAAGGCAGACTAGGGGACCTAACAGCCAGCACTGGTAGGCCAGGAGTCAGCCTGAAGCACTGAGGTATCAGAGCATGGATGTAGCAGCTGATGATGCAGGTGGAGGGATAAGCAAAGAGAAAGAAAATCATAAAAGGTTTTTGAACCTCATAAATGTGAAGAGACACAAGAATGATTTTCACAGAGAGATGAAATTACAATTTTTACATTTTGGAAAAATTGGGTGGAATATGTAAAATAGATTAGAGTAAGATTAGTGCCATGGGGACATTTGGGGGGTCCTTGCAACATCTAGGCTGTTGTGAGATACGTATATAGATGTTCACACATCGTGTACTAGGTTAAGTAGCTGTATTGTTTTTCCCTTCAAGTTGCGTCAATGATTAATCCACACATATGCTGACAGCCTACGAAAAGATGTTTATTGGTAAGAGGGTAAACCAAGCAACAGCGTATGTACGTAAACAGAAAAGTGGGCAATAAAAGTTGCTTACAAATAAACTCCTAGAAGAATTTTCTGAGTCATTGAAATAAAGGAGACTTAATTCAGGCTACATTTTAAATTCTGTCCAACTTGATCTTCACCCTGATTGAAATTTGGAGAGGAGACGTTCATCTATTTGAGATCTGTATCGTGGCTTTGGGTGCACATTCAGAACAATGATTGACTATGGTACGTGGATTACTGGGGAGGAAGGTATGACCAGAGATGGCGGTGCTCTCGTAAAGGGGCTCCACCCGGATGGGGAGACAAGGGTCCCCATTTAAGCAGCAAGGGTCTGGAGGCAATGTGCTCGGAAAATATTAATAGTTCCTTCCCATTTTGTCCCCCAGGATACAACCCACCATCCTGCATTTTCTTAAGGACTGAAAAAGAACACGTGCATTCCCTTTTGTCTTAAAAAATTTTCACCTGTGTCATTATCCAGGTTTGTGTTTGGAGAGAGCCCAAGAAACACTCCTGATTTGTCCTGACGTTAGAACAAAGCCCAGAGCCAGCTGGAAACTTTCCAGTGATTCACAGGCAGGTGTCATTGATCTCAAGATACTGAAAACTCATGGGGAGAGAACGAGACAGGAAATCTGAGGCTAAATTGAATGGGAGAGTCATTGAGCAGGTTTGTTCCTTCTATTTTTCCTGATAATGGCTCTGCCATTTGTTACAGGATGTGGCTGTTACGGTGACAGGTGGGGGTGGGTGGAGAGGGTGAACTATGATGAAAGAGTGAAATGTAGCAAGGTAAAAGAGTTTGGGGTGTGTTTGTGCTTATTTAACCTTGCTTGGGTCTTAAGACATCCATAGCCTGCTTCCATGAGGAGGCGAAGAAGATATGGGTTTGGTTCCTGTCTTTCCATGCCTCAATGTCCCTCCATAGTCCTCAGGCATTGTTGCTAAGTATGTCCCACTGTGTCTGATTCGTTTTGTTCACATTTGAGTGCCTGACTCATTTTGCTCACGTTTGATTGATCTTTCTCTCAAGGTTTCTGTTACCCTTTGATGCGATCTTGCTTCTCTCACTACTCCTCTGGCAATCCATCAATCTTTTCTATTTATGCCTGCTACGGTTTGAATGTGTCCCTCAAATGTCATGTGTTGAAAATTTAATCCCCCAATTTATATGTTGATTGGAAATGGGGCCTTGGGGAGGTAATTAAGATTAGGTAAGTTGCGGGGGGCACATTCTGGGACTTGTGGCTTTATAAGAAGATGAAGAAGAGAGACCTGAGCTGACATGCTTTTGCCCTCTTGCCGTGTGATGCCCTCCACCAGGTTATGACACAAGAAGGCCTTCCCCAGAGGCAGCCCTCTGACCCTGGACTCTCCAGCCTCCAGAACTGTAAGAAATGTATTTCTTTCCTTTATAAATTACCCAATCTGTGGTATTGTGTTATAGCAACACAAAACAGACTAGTTTTGTTAGAGATAAACGGTACAGTTTCTCTCTAAATGCAGAATTAATTTTGCAACAAGATATTAATTTGGAAATTTTGATCAGGGTGCCAAGATAAATCTTTATCAGATAACAATACAACTCTGAAGCAGATTATCAAGATGCATATTTTCACAAGAAATATTTGAAAATCTGTAGCATGACCTTGAAAACCCCTTAACAACAAAGATACAAAGGGTCTATCTCGAGAGTGGAGAATTTAGTAAGGTAGAATTTTGGAGTGAGCTCTGCTTTTAGTACCAGAACTCCCTCCACCCCTGAACCCCAAAAAGAGAAGAGATTGGGAGGTGCCAGCCTAGTGAATGTGGCTTCTAGGAAAATCTCTGGAGAGTTTAACATACGACTGCAGCAGTTAGAGGGTTGCAATGGACAATTTCCCACCTGGGAACACTAGAAGACCCAAGAAAAGGACTGCAGAAAGCTTCGACAGAGCAAAGGAGCGTTGCTGCTGCGTCTAAGGAGCGACTCTTCTCCCCTTTGGTGATGGGGCAAGGGTATGTAATTCCAAGGGCCAGATGAAGGACCTACAATAAGAATGTTGTCTCTTATCCTGTCCAAGACGGTGACCTTTGGGTGGTTTAAAAGGACTGTGGAAGACAAAAATAAAATTGACTTCATGATTATACCCCCCACTACTCCTGCTACCTACCAGCTATGTTATTATTATTTCATTTGCTTGTTCAGCAATATGTCTTGAGTAGTTACTATGCACCATACGCAGTAGGCAGTGGGAATACAAAGACTAATAAGATGTGGCCTCTGCCCTGGAATCGACAGCTTTATAAAAGAGATGGGCGTGGGCAAGCAGACACAAAATATGAGACTGTAAAAGGAAAATGAATAGAGGTATAAGACCCAGGAAGAAAGAACAAGCAAATGTGTCACAGAAATACAAACATTTATACTTGCTCTTTTTCTAGAGCTGCAAAAAATGACGTTGGTATTTTGCAATTAGTCTCCTTTTAAGAAGAGGCCAGAAGATAAACTAGCTCTCTTTTGGCCATAAGAGGGTATAGCAAGAAGACATCATCAGGAATCTGTTTGGCTATGCACACTGGCCACCTGAAATAGGTCATTGGAAGACTGCTCCATTTCCCCAGGCCCTTTGTTGACTGAGCTTGGGGGTGGAGGGTCAGCTATTGGGCACATTTTGTCATGGCCCAAGAGCATTTCAAGTAGGTCATCAATTTCTGAGCTTATAACTTACTACCATGAAAGAAATTGCACTGATACTCTATGGCAGTGCTTCAGGTCTGTTTGCAATCTGTCAGTGTGGGATTTTCCAAAGAGAAGACACAGAGAACTGTATTACTCGTTCTTCTTTACAACTTTATCTTATGTGTGTTCGTACATATTTTTTCTTTATAACAACATCTTATATATATTCTTTGTAACTATATCTTTTATATCTTTTTCATTGCCACAAACTGAAATAAAAAAAGAATAGTTTTACTTAGTTTACCTTAGAAAAATAAAAATGCATTTTTGAAAATTATATATTTAACCATGTGAATTTATTTGCTAAGGGAATTAAGCCTGTCAACTAGATCTTTTCATTTACTGTCCTCCCTTGGGTCTGTAAAGTGGCAAATGCTGCTTTCGAAGTTGGCCCTTTGCTGGTGTCTGGGAACTTGGATTTTAGGAAGGTTCCCACCATCATTCTGTAATTGATAAGAGTGGCTCACTCTGTCTATATTGTTATGCACAAAAGTGGTTTGTGATAAGTATCTGCTTTCTTTCTGAAGGTCTGGGACTTTGGTACATGCTAGGCAGAGGTTGCCTATGTGACTGACCTCCTGATAAAAACCCTGATACCTAGGCTCAGGCCAGCTTCCCTAGTAGACAATACTTCACATGTGTTGTCACGATTCATTGCTGGAGTAATTGTTTCCTGTATGACTCCACTGAGAGAAGACTGTTGGAAGCTTGCACCTGTTTTCTTCCAGACTTTGCTCCATGCTCCTTTTTCCTTTGCTGACTTTGCTTCATACCCTTTCCTCTTCTGTGTCCAATTTTCTGTTACCCTTCAAATGAACTTTTCATATCTGATATTACATTTTTCACTTCAACATCCCCCCCTCCTTTTTTTTCTTTTTGAGACAAGTTCTCACCCTGTTACCTTGGCTAGAGTGCAGTGGCGTGATCATAGCTCACTGCAACCTCAAACTCCTGGGCGCAGGCGATCCTTCTGCCCCAGCCTCCTGAGTAGCTGGGGTTATAAGCATGCACCATCACATCTGGCTAATTTTTCTACTTTTTGTAGAAATGGGGTCTCGTTATGTTACCCAGGCTGGTCTTGAACTTCTGGCCTCAAGCAATTCTCCTGCCTCAGCCTCCCAAAGTGCTAGGATTACTGTGCCTGGTCCAACATTTTCATTTTTAAAATATAGTTTTCATTTCTATGCTAAAATTCCCCATCACACACATTATCTTTCCCACTATCTCCTTTAACATATTTTTCATATTTATTCTAAAGTATCTTCAATTCCAGCATCTGTACCATCTCTACATTTCCTTCTGTTGATTCTTCTCTTGCCCATGGGTCACATTTCCTTCCTTCTTTGCATATTTTAAAATTTTTTAAATGTATGCCAGCCACTTTGTGAAAAGAACAGCCAAACCTGAAGTAAAAAACATTTATCCCCAGCAAAGGGCACATCCATTCTCATCAGGCTTCTAGTGTGGGGGTCTGAGTCAATCTAACCTGAAGTTACCTGGGTCTAGGCTTTGTTGCACCTTTTGTTAGGGTCTGTTTCACACTAGCTGCAAGCATTTTGAAGGTGGGAACAAGACTTTCTCTTGATCAGGGAACACTGATGAGACTCCAGAGATTGCTTTATGTTTATAACCCAGCCACCAGCTTTCTCAACCATGAGAAATCTCTATCTGCTTCATAGTCCAGCTGCCAAGTTTTGGGTAGCTGGTGAGTTCTCTTTTTTCCTGCAGTCTCATTCTGGTTTTCTGTGCTTCAGCATTCTCCCTCTTTCCTGCTGCCCTGCCCACCTGTTGGAGGGTAGCTGCAGAGCTCCCCAGGAGGAATTGTCTTGGAGGGATTTATCCCAGTGCCCTAGCACTCTTCCCTCAGCCTTCAGCAGCTCATGGGAAGGTTAGGCACTTAGGTTGTGCCCATGCCTCCAGGGTCCTCTCTCAGCTCTCTTACCTTACCCTCAGCCTTTGGTATACTACCCTCATGCATTAGTAAGGCCCATGGGAAAGGACTGGCAGGTGAGCACTAACTCACTCTGTGGCTGAGGCTTGTCTGGATTCTAATTTGTCATGCAATCCACTGTCACTGAAAGTTCCATTTCCATTATGTATTCTTGACACTGTTGTTGAAGACCAGTTGACTGTATATGCATGGGCTTATTTCTGGGTTGGTCTATATGTCTCTCTTTATGCCAGAACTATGCTGTTTTGATTGCTTTGTACTATGTTTTGAAATCAGGAAGTGTGAGGCCTCCAGCTTTGTTCTTTTTCAAGGTTGCTTTGACTATTCAGGGATCTTTGGGTTTCATATGAATTTTAGGATTGTTTTTCTTTTTTCTTTTCTTTTATTTTTTAAATTTCAGGATATTATGGGGGTACAAACATTTTGGTTACATATAATGCCTTTGCCTAGCCCAAGCCAGGGCTATAAGCATGCCCTTCCCCCAGGCAGTGTACCCTGCACCCATTAGTCATGAATTTACCCATCTCCTTCACCTCCCTCCCACCTGCCTGGCACCCAGTGAATATTACTTGCATGTGAGCACATAAGTGTTGATCAGTTAGTACCGATTTAATGGTGAGTACATATGGTGCTTGATTGTCCATTCTTATGATACCTCACTTCAAAAGATGGGCTCTAGCTCCACCCAGGATAATACAAGAGGTGCTAGTTCACCATTGTGTTTTTATGGGTGAATAAGGATTGTTTTTCTTATTTCTGTAAAAATATGCCATTGGCATTTAGATAGGGATTGCATTGAATCTGTATACTGTTTTGGGTAGTATGGACATTTTGACAATATTATCTTCTAATCCATGAATGTGGAATGCATTTCCACTTAATTGTGTTGTCTTTAATTTCTTTAAGCAATGTTTTGTAGTTTTTAGTGTACAAGTCTTTTGTCTCCCTGGTTAAGTTTATCCCTGTTCCTTTTGATGCTATTGTAAATGGGGTTATTTGCTTACATTTTTCATTGCTAGTGTATGGAATGCAATTGATTTTTGTATATTGATTTGTTTTATCCTGAAACCTTACTGAATTTGTTTATAAATTCTAATAGTTTTTTTGTGGAGTTTCTAGGGTTTTCTACACGTAAATAATATGTCATTTGTGAACAGATAATTTTACTTCTTCTTTTCCAATTTGATTGTCTTTCATTTATTTCTCTTGCCTGATTGCTCTGTCTAGGACTTCCAGTACTATGCTGAATAGACGTGGCAAAAGTGTTCACCCTTGTCTTGTTCCTGATTTCAGAGGAAAAGCTTTCCACTTTTCAACATTGAATGTGATGATACTAGATGTAGGCTTTTCATATATGTCCTTTATTAAGTTGAGGTAATGTCCTTCTATTCCTAATTTGACAAGGATGCCAAGAATACCCAGTGGGGAAAGGTTAGTCTCTTCAAAAAAATGTTGCTGGGAAAAATGGATATCCACATGCAAAAATACGAAATTGGATCCCTATTTTATCCCATACACAAGACCAATTCAAAATGGGGCAAAGGCTTAATCATAAGACTTGAAACTGTAAAACTCCTAGAAGAAAACTAGGGCAAAGTTTCATGATACTAGTTTTGGCAATGATTTCTTGGCTATGACATCAAAAGAACAAACAACAAAAACAAAAATAGACAAGTAGAATTACAATGAACTTAAACACTTCGGTATAGCAAAGGAAAGAATCAACAGGGTGAAAAGGCAACCTATGGAATGGGGGGAAATATTTTCAAAACATATATCTGATAAGGGGTTACTATCCATAATGTTAATAATATATATAAGGAACACCTATAACCCAATAGCAAAACAAAACAAAACAAAAACAAAACCCCAACTTTAAAAATGGACAAAGGACTCTGTCTTAGTCCATTTGGGCTGGTATAACAAAATACCTTAGATTGAATAGATCAAGGTGCCAGTAGATTCAATGTCTGGTGAGAGCCTACTTCCTGTTTCATAAATAGCCATCTTCTCACGGTAACCTCACATGGTGAAAGAGGCAGTGAGCTCTCTGGGGTCTCTTGTATAAGGGCACTAACCTTATTCATAAGGGCTCTAGCCTCATGATCTAATCACTTCCCAAAGGCCCACTTCCAAATACCGTCGCACTGGGGATTCGGTTTCTACATATGAATTTGGGGGAGACGGGATATAAACATTCAGTCTATAGACTTGAACAGACATTTCTCCAAAGAAGACATACAAATTGGCGACAGGTATATGAAAAGATGCTCATCATCACTAACTGTCAGGGAAATGCAAATCAAAACCACAATGAGATATCATCGCACACCTGTTAGGCCATCATCAAAATATCAAAAATCAAAAAATGTGTTGAGTAGGATGTGGAGAAATTGGAACACTTGCGCACTGTTGGTGGGAATGTAAATGCCACAGCCACCATGGAAAACAGTGTGGAGTTTCCTCAGAAAATTAAAAATGGATCTACTATAGGACCTGGTGATCCCATTTGTGGATATGGGAGTTTGAGGGAGGCGGTACAGCTAGTAGTCAAGAGTACAGGCTCCACAGTCAAATTACCCGGTTTCAGAGCCTGGCTCCACCACTTACTAGATATGTGAGCTTCAGCAAGTTACATAACCTCTCTGTGCCTCAGTTTCCTCTTCTAAAAATGAAAGAAAATAACAGGACCTCCCTCTCAAAACTGTTGTGGGGACTAAATATGCTAATTAATTGGTAGAAAGCCCTTAGAACAGTGCCCGGCATGGGGTGAGAACTTAGCACATGCTAGGAGGAACTGTGTAGAAGGCAGTGGGGACATCCCCATCCCAGTGGGGACAGTAGTGATGACCATGGGAATGAAGGGAGCACCCAGGAAGCATTCACAGAGCAGGGGTCTCAGCCAGGTCTGCAGATGAGGAGCACCTGAGGAGCATTTTCAAACTACACAGAGGTTCCCAACCCCACCCTTGCAGACTGTGATTCTGTAGTTTTTAAGTATTCCCTCCCCCAGGATCCTGCTATACATCCCTGTGGACAGCCACTCATACGGAGCAAAAAGCAACTGGAGCTTTTCAGCCGTGGACAGAGCAGACTGAGAGGCACGGGCAGGTAGCACAGGGATGCCCACAGGAGGGCACAGTGGGGTGTGTGCTGTGTTGGCTTTGGGCCTGGTCCAGCGTGGCTGATGGGTAGGCCCAGGCATTGGTTCACCCCAGGTGTCAACTCCATCAGAAATCTGGACCCAGACATGAGTTCTCTTGATGGGGTAGGGCTTCACAGAGCGTTCAAAATCAAGGGGTCAAGAGGAAGGTCCGGGAAGGATGGGAAGGAAGGTAGCCAGGTGGCACCTTTGACCAGATTGTCTAGAGTCATGGAGGTGGAAGACAGATATAGTTCCCACACTCTCTTAGCAAAATCATCTTTACTTAAAGCTGCACCCTCGGCGTGAGGCCATTCCATCTGAGTATGAGCATCACCCTACGTCCCGGGTTTTCCCTTTCTTCTTCATTCTCTTGGCTCTTGGTTCATCACTAAAAACCTGTGGACACAAAGAAGGTCCCAGTTAGTGGACTGTCAGTGCTGAGCCCTGGCAAACCAGGTGACAGTTATGGGCCCAGGAAACTGAAGAGAGCTTTTGTGCCTTCAATACATATGTTTTTGAGCACGTGCCCTGCATTCAACTCTGCGCTGAAAGACAGGGATAGGGGGAGGAGCTGGGGACATGCTGTTGCCAAGAAATTGATGCCTCTTCCTCCTCTAAATGGGAAATAAAGAGCAAATCCCTACAGTTGGCACCTGTGGGGAGGAGGCAGTCAGGATGGAGAGCAATACAGGTCTGACCAGGTCAGCCTCAGGCTCTGCCGGGAGCTGGGAAAAGTGGTTGCAGCTGAGGTGTGAACTGGGCAGCCCCATGGGTGGGACTGAGGAATGCACTGTGAGTTCCCCCTGGGTGGGACCCTCCACTCTTGGCAACTGGACCCTAACACTGCAATGACCAGGGCTATGATACCTACATTCCTAATAGTTTGGTCAGAATCAGATTCCCAGGACCTGCCCCAGATTTCCACCTTTGAAACCTTGTTGGTGGAGCCTGGAAGCTCCCAGGTGACTAGCTGACTAAGCACAGCACCCAGCCCAGATCCCTCAAATTACAAGGGAAGGGAGTTTCCAGTGTGATGCTAAGAGGTCAGCACACCAAGCAGGTCCTGGGCTCTTCGTTCAGGAAAGCAGCCAGCTGACGGAGGTAACTTTTCTCTCTCCCTGCAGGCCACCAGGTACCCAATGTACTTGGGGTACTTACCTCCCTGTACTTAGTCCCTGCCGCACATTCCCAAGGAGGGCAAGGGGCACAGGCGTGGGGTGCTGCCATCAGACAGACTTAACAGCTCTGTGAATTCCAGCAATCATTTCCCTTCTCTGAGTATCAGTTTTTTACTATGAAAACACATGAAAATATCTATTTCCAAACGTTCGTGAGGATCAAACGAGATGATGCATATGAAGCCCCCACCATCGTGCCTGGTACTATGAAAACACCCAGTGGATGTCAGCTGGTACTGAGTTATCAACAGATGAGGCCCTCCCTAAAGGGCAGGCAACAAGCCGGACCTGGCCCACAAAGGGCCCCCAGTCAGTCTTTGTGGAACTGATGAAGAAAGCTAACTCTACTGATGCTGAGTGAAGCCCTGAGGTTTCTACAAACACAAAGTCCACAAACGCACAACCACAGAAGAGAACCGGGTAGAGACGCCCCTCCCCCACACCCACTTACCCCAAATGCCGGTTTCTCCCCTCGCCTTCCTGTCTTTGTGCAAGGTTTCTTTTCTCTTTCAAGGGTATTTTTCATTTTATGTAGTTAGGATAATAACAAAAGCTAACGATTCCCGAGTGCTAGCCGTGTGGCAGGCCTTGTCCTTGGCCCCTCAGATGTGTTACCCCGGTGAAGCATCACAGCCACCCGGGGAGTAGACGCTGGGCATTTTGAGATGAATAAACTGAGGAATACAGAGGTTAGGGGACTCGCCCCAGTCACTCAACTTGAACATGATGGAACCAGGAAAGGAAGCCAAGCAGACTTCATGCTCCAGATGCCTGAGGAGTGTGTGTGTCTGTGTGTGTGTGTCTGTGACATGGTAGCTTTGAGTGTGCAGTGCTTGTATGTGTATATAGTATGTTCATACTATGTGTGTACAGTATAGGTGGTATGTGTGTAGCATGCTTGTAGTAAGGTGTGTGTGCATAGTGTGGTGTGGTGTGTACATGCTATCTGTAGTGTGTTTGTTTTGTGGAGTGTGCATGCACTCTGTGGTTTGGTGTGTGTGTGTGTGCAGTGTGTAGTATGGGGTGTGTACAGTGTGGCTTGTCTGAACTCTGGTGCATGTGAGCATGTATGGTGCAGTATGTGGTTTGGTGTGTGCAGTGTGGCATGTCTGGGATATCATGCATGTGTGTGCATATGTGTGTGTGTGTGTAGGGCAGATCAGTGGGGAGAGAGTGGAGCACTCACCCTCTGAAAGGCACTGCCTCACTCCAAGGCCCCTGCAGAATCGCCCACCTTCCAGTCCTGCAGACCTTGCTCTTCCATCCTTGCCAACAGGAGAGATCCACTCCTGCCACTCCCAGGTGGAGAAAGCCCATGGGAAGGAGTGGGCCTCTTCTGCCCTAGGCCTTTCTCATTCTGTTCCTTCCTTGGTCGTGTGTGCGCCAAGCCCCCAATAAACTGCTGAGAGTGTCTGCTAGGTCCGCTGCCTGTGGGCACTGACTGATGAGCCAGGGTGTTGATGGGCTGCTTGTCCCAGCATGAAATTCCCCCAGCCATGGGCTGTGGGTGCCCACAGGACGTCACAGCCCAGCAGACTGCCTGACGTCACCCTTACAGCAGGTCACTCCCACCATTTCATGAGTTTGTCGTGCAGCTGGTGTGCCTCAGATCCCGGCTAGAGAGCATCAGCCTGGACAGGGTGCTGGGTACTAATAACAGGTGGGGCTGGGCTCTGTGGGCCCTTGGATTGGCTGTCCTTGGAAGCATCCTGAAAGCAGCGCTGTGGGTTCCAGAGGGCCCAGAGGATCCTCTTGTACTCCCTGCGGAAGTTCTTGTTCAGAAGCCCGTAGATGATGGCATTGAGGCAGCTGTTGAAATAAGCCAGTGAGTAGCTGGTGACAAATAGCCCCTCAGGGACCTGGGGAGCCATTTCTTCTGGGTCGATGGCCACAGCGAGGCCGATGCAGTTGAGTGGGGCCCAGCAGACGGCAAAGATCACAAACACCACAAACATGGTTAGAAAGCTCCGCAAGGTGCTGGGCCGCAGGCACAGCTCGCTCTCCGACTTGGCCTTCCTGCAGGCCTGGAGCACCAGCACCCAGATGCGCAGGTAGCAGAAGGACACGACGGCGATGGGGAGGAAGAAGTGGACGGCCACCACGGCCACCGTGTACTGCGCACTGGCCGTCTGGATGAAGGTGCAGGAGTAGATGCGCGGGTCGTACTCCAGGGACCCCAGGAAGAAGTTGGGCAGCAAGGCTACCACGGTGAGGAGCCAGACCAGGCAGATGTGCAGGGGCGTGTGCCAGGGCCGGTAGAGCCGGTGGTAGGCCACGCTGTGGCAGATGTAGCAATAGCGGTTGATGGCGATGGCAGTGATGTTGAAGATGGAGCCGATGACGCCCAGGCCCATCACGAAGGCGCTGGCCTTGCAGTGTGCCTCCCCCAGGGCCCAGCCGTCATAGAAGATGGCCACAAGGATCAGCGGGTAGGGGTACAAGGCCACCATCAGGTCAGCCAATGCCAGGCTCACCAAGAACAAATTACCTGAAGCAGAAAATAGGAGCAAGAGTCAGCGTGAGATCCCGCGATTTCTATGCCATAAAACATCCTCTCTGACCATATGTGAAGACACAAAACAAGTCTTGACACATTTTTTAAAAATCAAAAATCATATCAAGTATCTTCTCAGACCACATGGAATAAAACCAGAAATCAACACCAGGAGGAACTCTGAAAACTATACACATACATGGAAATTAAACAACATGCTCCTGAATGACCATTGATTCAAGAAAGAAATTAAGACAGAAATCAAAACATTTCTTGACAGAAATGAAAATAATCCCATTAAAAAGTGAGTGTAGGACGTGAATAGATAGTTCTCAAAAGAAGACACACAAATGGCCTATAGGCATAGGAAAAAATGCTCAATATCACTAATAATCAGAGAAATGCAAATCAAAACTACCTTGAGATATTATCCTACCCCAGTCAGAATGGCTATCATTAAAACAAACAAACAAACAGATGTTAGCAAGGATGCAGAGAAAAGGGAGCTCTTATACACTGTTGGTGGGAATGTAAACGAGTACAGCCGCTATGGGAAACAATATGGAGATTTCTCTAAAAACTAAAAACAGAATTACCATTCAATCCTGCAATCCCATTATGGAGTATCTACCCAAAGGAAAAGAAAACAGGATATCAAAGAGATACCTCCATTCCCATATTTATTGCAGCACTGTTCACAAGAGCAAAGATAAGGAATCAACCTAGTGTTCGTCGACAGATGAATGGATAAAGAAAATGTGGCATATATACACAGTGGAACACTACTCAGCCATATAAAAGAATGAAATCACGTCATTTGCAGCAACATGGATTGCTCCAGCAAGGATTTTGGAGGAGAGTCTGAAAGTCAGGAATGTGACCCACCATCGCGAACACCCTCCCCTCCAAACTCCCACACTCAGCACACAGCTCTCTGACAGTCTCCTTTTGCATCTTCTACCCGCCGGTTATCAGGCTACTTCTGAGTGTCTTTAAGTCGTTCTTCTAAATGGCAACTGCATTTTGCAGCTGGACTAGAAGAAAGGTGTTGAGAGTGGGAACCATTTGTTTCTGGTATTCCCCTTTGTGCTTTGTTGGGGCTCCTTTCCCTGCGTTGTGGTCATGTTGACAGACACCTGCAGTGGCGGTACAGAGTGCCAGCCCTGCGGAGTGGATGGGGCTGTTGGTGGCACTTCCCAGCTCACAGCCTCCTTCCTTCGCTCGCACATTCACAGGCACCTGGACTGCCTCTCTCCTCTGAATGGAGCCTTCGTCAGCATCACCAAGTTCAGCCAGCCAGAGACAGCCTCAGGAAACCACTCAGCCATCAGTGAACATGCTTCAGGCGTGTTTCTGAGCCAGAGTCTTAGGGAGGAAACAAGGGCTCCAAAAGACTCCATAGGAACCGTCTCTGTTCCTCAGGCATTTGCATTCTAAAACCGACACTGACTCACAAGTAAAGCACCAAGAACCTAAAAGTTTGAGCAACACAAACACAGAGCATGAACAGACCTATCGTTAATGCCATTTGTTTCATTTATCAAGCACTGTACTTTTTGAGTACCTGTTGTGTGCTCAAAAGGTCACAGGATCCCTCCAGCAGGAGCCCTCGGCCACGCAGCATGCACTGGGCATGGTCTTTCACGTCCTCTGGCCTCTTGCCACATGGTGAAGGGCAAGCTGCCAGCTTTAGGGCAACTGGACACAGAGGGCAGGTAGAATGGGTTTGCAGGAGGAACTCCCAGGTCAACACAGACAAGAACACAGACACTCCACTGCCACCATGTGTCCATCCCAGTGGCACAGAGGCTGATGTGACTGCTTCAGTGGTCCAGAAGTTCAGGGAGATGGAAAGGGTCCCAAAGGCAAAACAATTGGAGAGGCCAGGCTGTGTTCTAGATTCCAAGGAATGTGGGGACAGGGAGGCTCAGAGCTGGGAGTTCACCTAAGTCAGACCTTCAGGTGAATCACACTCCACGCTTGCATTTATTACTGGGCTTGCCTCCAGCAGAGGTTGGGCGGTAAAGGAGAATCCTGCCTCAGGCTGATCTGCCAGACTCCTTCCTACTCTATGTTTTCAGGGTTCACTCACTTTATGGGTTAAAACTCCCTCATCTTCTTTCCTGTTGGTACAGCAAGGCAAAAAAATGCACATCCGAGGACCCACCTGGGAGAGGGGCTGGAGGGGCTCGTGCCTTTCTGTGTAATCCTCAGCCTGTTGGCTGTCTCCACGGCTGCACTTCAGCCTCTGCCGCACCTGCTCAGACCTCACTGGGGCCCAAGAGCACAGGGGATTTCCTCCCTCAAACTTCTTGGCTTCGGCTGACTCAGGAGCCCTTGTCTTTTCCAAGAATTTTAAGTGTCTTTCTGAAGTTTGGAGGTGAGGTGGTGCTGGAGGTTAGAGCAATCTGGGATAATCTCAGTTCTGCCACTTTTTGGCCACGTGAATTTGAGCGAGTTCCCGGACATCTTTCCAGTGACTATTCCCTCACCGGTTCCCTCCCTTTCTATTGGAGCCCTGCCTCCCGCTCCCTCCACACTCACGGGGGTGATGTTTCTGTGGAGCAAATCGCTTCTTTCCAACACAGGGAGATGGGTTCCCACAGGGCCCACCGGGCTGCGGGCTGAGCAGCACGCAAGCTCTTGGCACTCGCCAGAACAGCCGAGAAAGTCAAGAGCCCCTGGGAGCCGGCGCCAGCTCCGCCAGCTGTTTCCCCGGGAAAGCCGAGTCTAGCTCTGCCCTGTTCATGTGGCTCATCCCCTAATAACGCCCCGGAGGCTGGCAAACAGCTTGTAAATGGTGAGAAGAACACGTTCAACTCCACAAGGAAAGTGATTCAATTACTCTCCCCCGTTACTCTGGCTGTTCCTAAAAGGCTGAAATCAACCAGTTCCTGCTGTAGATTCATCTGCCCAGACATCCTACTGTCTCCGGGATTTCTCGGCACGATTTCAAATTAGGCGACTAAAACTCTTGTTTTGTCTCCCATGTATAAGAAGCTGTGTCCTATCTGGATGACAGTCAAAGGGAGAAGCAGTCCTTCATCCATTTCTTCCCCAGACAGGTGAGACATCAGTCAGCATGCACACAGCACTACCGTCACCTTGTGCACAGGCTTCTGATGAATATTTATATCGCAAGTCCTGGCGTGACTCATTTCCATCTGCCGCCAGCAGACAGGGCGCATGTGTGGAGAGAGGCTTCCACAGCGGCGCTTTGTTCACTAATATGGAATCCCCTTCCAGAATTCGTATGCAAAGCACATCCCTTTGCACACACAACCATCAAAATCCCCTCCCTCTCTCCTCCTCTCTCCTTTCCGGAGATCCTCTTCATGAGGATTTGGTGATCCAGGAAAGAGAGCCAGATAGTGCTGAGCTAGCTGGTCTCCATCAGATGGTAGGTAAAGCTCCCTCTTCATGTTCACCCTCTATGCTCAGAAGAAAAATTTGGTTGGATTTAAATTGTGTCTGGTCATTGAGCTAAAAGCAAGACAGAAATAGATAATCATTGGATCATTTACTTGACAAATATTCTGAGTATGTACTAGGTACTCTCTGACTATGCCAGGGACTTGGGAAAGTGCCATGAGCCAGATAAACATGCTGCCTCCCCTTATAAAGCTCAAAGCTCATGGATTCATAGAAGAGATAATTAATCAAATAAAAACAAGATGTGATGAGAATTATGTTGGAGAAGTCAACAAAATAATCTATCATTTCTAACAAGGCTAAACTTCCTGTGCCTTGAGGTCTTCTTCCATCCGTCTAATTGTTTAACTGTGTAGTGTATTTACTGAGTACCTACTACGCTCAGGTAGGGCACAGAGATAGATGAAAGACGAAGCCCCTGCCATTGAGATGCCCACAGTGCTGTTGGGGAAACAGAGAGAGAAACAGCAGCTGTTCACTGTGGTGAGAGATCTGAAAAAGGCCATAACAAGGTGGAAACAGTGGGGAATTCCTAAGTCACCCTGGGGCTGGGGACAGTGGCAGGGGATGAGGCCATTCAGGCAGGACAGTTCACCAAGGGGCCAGGCGAAATCCCTCAGGCCCTTGCCACAGGACTGCACCATCCCAGAATAGCTGTTCACCTCAAATGGGATCTTGTATGGGCAAGGTCATAAGAAATAATAGCAATTGCCAAATGAACGTGAGATATTCTTATTAGTTACATTCTGGGGATAGGCATTTGAAATAATTGAGCAGATAATTTATGAAAAATTTGATTTCCTTACAAATACTAAAATAATGCACTTAATGTAAGCTCCTAATTAGGTTTCCAATCCTTTGAGGGGAGAAATTGTTTTCTTCCAAAGTCACATATTTATGAAAACCCTACATGAGTGGGTTCTCATACATGGGTTAAATTGAAATCTAACTTTGCTCTAATTAAAAAGAAAAGAATTGCTAAGCAAACTAACAGTGTGCACAACAATATGATAGGGACTATTTCAACCACTTAAAAGAAGAAAATCTATTTAGGAGCATAAGAAGCATCAATTTTAAAAAAATTGAGATGCTGTTACAAAATGTTCTTCCATAACCATCAAAAGAGATCACTTGGAAACATATGGGCAGCATTTTATTACTTTGATTACACTTAATAACCACAAAACAACAATTGGTATAGCCCCTTAAAGTTGATAATATGCGCTTACATAAATTGACTCAATTGTTTTTCACGAGAATGCTTTTGATATCATGGTTTCCATTTTATAGGTAATCTGGGTAAAGACACCCAGATTATGTGAATTGTTCATAACCACAACATTAAAAGACAGAGAAAGAACAAGAGGAGAAGGAGGAAACCAGGAAAAACAAACTTCAAGTTTAAGGGCAAGGATGTAGAGAGTTTCTCAGTCATCCACAAAAGTAAGAGAAGACAGAAAACATCCCACTATACTTAGCAGTTAGGAGGTCGGCAGCGGCATTAGCAGTGAGTGTCGGAGGATGAAGTTGTGCCTGTGGGTGCTCTCTCAATCAGCTCTGCCTTCAAGAGAAGGAGATAGATGGAGCCGTACTTGGAAAGGGATACATTTCCCTTTGATACAAGATTGTGGAGGTTTCCTTTTTTAAAAAATTTCTCTCTTTTTCTCTCTTAAATGAGGGAGACTTGCATCTGGCACATAGTAAGCACTTAGTACTGTTAGTGATCATGTATTACTGTTTTATATTATTATTACTTGCATTGAAAGAACCAAAGAGAAAGGCTCATGCTGTTGGACTAGGATTACTGTGAGATAAGATGTGATAAGTGGGGAGATGTAGACAATGAAGAAGGTAGGACATTGCTTCTACATGCCCTAAAAACCGAGCTTTACTTCCCAACTCCCTAACTTTTACTCCTCTAGCAATAAGTACTCTAAATCGTAAGACCTCATAGTGGCATTCACTATCCTCCGAGTGTTGCAGAACATCGTATCCAAATACAGAATCCAGCTTTCTGGAAATAAAGACAGCCAAACATGGTCTTTACACCCCTGGGCTATTGAGACTTACATGGGAGGAATTAAATAGGATTATGAGCTTTCCTGCTTATTCAGCTATAGACATAATAATGGGATTTAAAAAGTGTTCATTTTTGTTCAGTGAAGAGATAGTGAGGTAGGCGCAGCTGAAGTGTGAAGTTGGAAAGCTTAGGAAAGATTAGGGAAGGAGTTGAGGGTTGCCCAGTTCGGTCTTAGGCTGATAACGAGCACTCCAAACCCTGCATGCACACAGCAGGTCAACAGACACCCAATACCAAGTGGTCGGTGGGAGGATGAAGCCTGGATAGAGTGGGCTCCACCTCACCCTGGAACTCCTGGAGGAAAGGGACTGTGGGTCTGTTAAATATTTCTCTCCAGACCTTCCAAGAGCCTTTGCCTGGGGCCATTCCTGCTTATTCGCACATCATTCACTGCTTCCCTCAACAAGTGGGAGAAGAGGTGAGGAAAAGGGAGGCTTTTCCTATTTTCCTCCAAGTGGAGGCTCTTCTCTATTCTAACTGGGGGTGCAAAACACCCCCACAGGCAGAATATTCTAGTCAGGAACCTCCCAGGCAGCTACCGGTGCCAGATAAGAGATGGAGCAGCCTCTAGGCATTGCTGGGGACCCGGAGGAGTGGCAGCTTTGCTGGTATGGACAGAGTGGACCCCGGACAAAGACCTGTGTATTCAACAGACAAAGCTTCCATGTTTTCCTGGGCAATCCCAATATCAAATATTTCATGCCTTTCTGCATACAAGACATCAAAACACCATAGAAATGGCAATGTGTGCACTCACTAACACCTCTTTAACCCAGTTGTAGCAAGAAAATCCATTGTCAGACCACAGCTCCTGTTACTTGGAAAATTAGGGTAGCCATGCCTATGGAGCCAGGAATAACTGACACTCCTCTCAGCTAATGGAGAAGACCTGGATGTCGCAGTAACGACACGGTTCTCCCAGCTCTCTTAGATGAGGGGCTGCCTGGATGGTGCAGGTAATGCAGGAGGCCACATTTTATAGGTAGCTTAAAGGTGGAAACCTCAAGCCAGACCAGAAAGGGGGCAGTCACTGGGACACAAACGTGCACGGCTGGAACCTGCTGAGCCACTCAGGAGCAATCAGAGAACAGGCACGCCTTCTGCCGAAGGTGCCAGTCATCGGCTTTTGAGCACGTCAGTGAGGTGTCTTTTGGGCTGTTAGTGCTCCAAGCCACTCGGTTTCATGAAACCTGTACTGATTACATAAGCAGTGCTGTGTACTGGAACCGACGTCTGCCCCAGCTCAGGAAGCAAAACTGATTCTTTCTCTTCCACTGCTTTCCTAGTGTCTTGTCCTCTTTCAGTTTGTTTCAACAGAGGCGTATTCAGTTCCTACTGTGTGCCTGTGTGGACAGACGTGGAATAGAACTCTCTGCTCTTGCCAGGTTCACAGGCCAGCAGGGAGACCAAGCAACTACAGAACAGTGAGGGGTGCTGTGCAGGGGAGGGCTCAAAGTGTGTTGTGGAAACTGAGGAGGGAGACACTGGCTATGCCACACCATCAGGTACTAGCAATAAGCACTGACCAGCAACAGGGGAGTGGGGAAGGGGGTTGAAGGAGGAGCAGACACGGCCTGGGCAGAAGAGGCTGAGGGTGCATCAGAGAGCACAGCTGTGTGGGAAAGGATAGCGCTCACTTTAGCACCAGGGAGACGAGGCTATGAGTGGTGTGGGTGCTGCACCCTTGACTCAGACTCTGTTATGGAGATGGGTGGCAGTCACTGAAGGTGGAGGTGACTCTTGGCAGTGGTGGCAGTGAAGGAGCAGGGAAAGCTCTCTGGACATGGCAGAGTCTGCTCAAGAGATGACGGGGCAGCACGAGTTGGGAGGGCGGGAAAGAGGGAATGAGAAACACTGTGAGGCAGTCAATCGCTGGGACTTGTGGAATGCAGGGGTGGGGTAGGAGGAACCAGAAGTGACTCCCAGGGCTTGGGTATCCAGGAGTTGATGAGAGGAGAGAGGTCTGAACACTGGCATCAGGAAAGCCGAGGATTGAAAGGTCCCAAGGAGGGAGCAGCCCTCAGCATCACAGGCAGCACAAGGGAGCACTGCCAAAGAGGCCAGACCCCGGGGGCTGAGGAGGGGCGGGAAGCAACGAGGCAGATCAGTGGATGGAAACTGCACATTCCGCTGACTGAGAAGGGAAGGGGAGAAGTAGCAATGAAGTTGGGGGGGCATCAAATCAAGGAAAGATTCTTTTTGTTCTTTTAAAACAGGAGACTTTGTGTATAGGGTGTGTAGGTGTGTGTGTGGGGGGGTAGGGGCTGAGGGGGAAAGAGACAGAGGTTGAAAAAACAGAAGAGGGAGAAGAACCCGGATGGAAGAATGTTCCAGAAGGAGAGGAAAAGCTCAAAAACACAGAGGATAAATATTAGTGGGGCCTAGATCCAGGGTCAGGACAGCAGTGGTGGGCACAAGGAAAGTCCTCGATCGCTCTCAGGAGAGTCTAAAGTGTGGCAAGTCCCCAGGAAGCACGCTCTGACGAGTGTGAAGTGCCCACCCAGTACCGTGTGCTATGTGAGGCTCTGAGGATACAGCAAAGAGTGAATAACAACCAGCCTTACCTTCTGAGTTGGGCCAGTGCCCTGAACCCTCCTCCCAGCCTCCCTCCATGCTTCCCAGTCTGCCTTTCTCTAGTGCCGTCTCTGAAAGAGTCAGCCCACCACGTGCAGCCACAGAAGCAGCAGAGTAGTCCTGAAAAAAATGACAATTAATCTAACCGCTTACCCTGCCATCAGGAAGTCACTACTAGGAATAGCAAGGATCTGCCCCACACAGGAACTGGTTTGTGATAGTCAAGTAAAGGACACTGGTGTCTCCTGAGACAGGTGCTGTGGCGTAAGTGTGGGCTATGTATCTTGGTTATTGGATGTATGTGTATGTTCATTGTCACAGTCCTAATTTCTTAATACTGATGAATTGAGGAGCCAGACTTAAGTACAGAAAGGCCTGAGATAAGTGTTTCTTAAAATAAGCCCAAACTCTTTGGTAAGAGGAGGCCTGATTAAGAGTAGAATGGGTACTAACTATTCCAAGTGCTGTAGGCATTTAAGCACCTTTAGAAATCTCACTCTGCCAAGGTCATTTAGTTTAAGTCAATACTACGATTTTTCATGACCATCACCAGTAAAGCCAGTGGTCATATAAAAACTGGTTAAATTGCAAGACTGTGGCAGCCGCCAATGTGGCAGGAATTGATCTCATTTAGATAGTGTTATAATTTTGTTTTTTTCTGGTGCTGGGATGTAGCAGACACATCAGGAGGTAGGAAAGATAGAACAGAGATTGTGCCAGCAATTTAACATGCTCGTTCCCTTCCCTGACCACACTCTCAAGCCAGTAAGGTTTCTGCGGGCCCTGCCAGGAGTGCAGAAGAGGCCAGCCCTCATAGCATGGGGGACAGGATGCTTTTCTCCCTTGGGCAAAAGGAAGCAGCCCTCACTTCCATCAACCACCTCTCTCATGGTAGGCCACCCAAGTTATTGAGCAGGGAGCCACAGTCTGCCAGAGCCTGTCTCACACACTGTAGGGTGTGTCTCTACACACACCCAGTAAGTCAGGGAGAAAAGGGGCCAATGTCAGAACCTGGAGGGCCCATCCCTCCCACAGAGGAGAGAGCCAGAGCTGTCTCTTGTCTGCCTCCCTGTGCAGGAAATGAATGTTGATGGCTACTGCAAAGGGACAGGATGATCAAAAATATTACATACGGTTTTCTAATCACAAACGGCTCTTGCCTAATACATAAACTTTTCTTCAAAGAACACAATAATATCTTGAAAAACGTATTCCAGATAATATTAGCCACCACTACTGAAATGACTAAGTTAAAAACAACTTCTTAATCATGTTACGTGTCCCCTATGATGGCTAGAACCTCAGTTTGATTTTTTATTTGCTTTTTAGGCAAAAATCCTTGAGTCACAGGGCTACACAAAATATACATAACCATTCACTAAAAATAGCCTTTCTGAATGATCTCGCTTCTTGGAAAAGCATTTTTAAGCTAGACAATTGGTTTTCTGCTGCTATTTTTCCATTTTAATTCACTTTAATATGAATTCACTCTGCTCACCCTCCCCCACAAGGCCCATCTTCGGAAACCACAAAAAATTAACAAACAGTTCACTGAGTTCCTTCCCAAGCTGAAATGGTCAGCATACCCCAGTGACCTGTCAGATACTCCCTCCCTCTGTCTTTTTTCCCCCCTCTTGAAGACCTGAGTATGGGAATATTGAAATGAGAGTGGATTGAAAGGGGGAAAATATTTTCAGAATTGTTACACAATTTACCCAGATCTGTGTTTCAAGTTTCAAAGTTGATCTCACGAATCCCGTCTTCCCCAAAGTCTAGGATAACTCAAAGCAATTTAGTTCAGCCCCAGCAGAGCCTGAGATTTCTGCATTTACACTCTGTCAGTCGGAATGGAGTCTTTAGATGACCTGGAGGTAAGTTTTTGACACAAAGGCCACCACAATGCACAGCGCCCAGCGCCGGCTCCCTGCCAAAAAGTGTGCAAGAAAAACGTTGAGCAATTCCCGTTGTGCCGAGTGCATTCCTGGCCGCCACACGTCGGGGATGCAGAACTCACACTAACTTCTGAGTGCAGAACCAAACTTAGGGACCAGGTTACAGTGAAGGGAAGCGGGTATCTGGCACTGAAGAGGAGAAAGGCCGCGAATTGCTGGATCAGATCTGAGAGCAGAGGGCAGGGAAGGGCCGACCCCAGCTCCTGGCGTGGCGCTCACCTGCGTTCCGGAGCTTGCGGTTCCTGAACACGGAGAGGATGACCAGGAAGTTGCCCACGATGTCCACGGCGGTAGTGACGACGAGCACTGTGGATAGCGCGGGAGCCACCCAGGGAGGTCGGGGGGTCCTGGAGGCCCGCGCGCCGCCCGCCCCCAGCCAGCCGGGGCGCACTGCCAGCGCGCCGGCCTCGCAGCAGTTGGCAAAGGAGCCGTTCGCAGGCATTGCGGACGCTACCGCGGCGCGCACTGGCTACCCCGCCACCCCGCCAGCCGCAGGGCGCGCAGTGCTGAGCCCTGCGCTCCCGCCGCCCGCTTCCCTGCCCAGCCCGCGTGGGCGAGGGAGGAGGCCAGTGGGGAGGGGCCCCGAGGGGATAATAACGAAGCGTGGGCAGGGAGTGGAAAAAAAATATAGGAATGAGAGAAAGGCTTGAGGTGCTGTCCCTGCAAAGGAGTGCGTCTCTCAGTGGTGCGCTCAGGAACAGCTGGGACTGCGCCGCTGGCGCTGCCACCCGGAGCCCAACACGTGTGTCTAACCTACCTCAGGTTGAGGTGGGTGTCTGGCCTCTGTCCTGGAGCCACAGCCACGCCCAGACCCCTATTTCCTCTGCAGCTTCCCGGGCGAAGCTGTGCTTAGGTAGGGACACCCAGGTTTGAGGACTGGAGAAGGGGCTGATGATTGGGACCTGCCCATCCGTAGTTAGAAAGGCAAGGTTTGAGGTCCCCATTGGGCTGAGCAGCTCCAAAGAAAATGTGACTCCTGGGATGTGAGGACAGATCTCAGGACAAAGTAGGGTAGAGTGTTAAACCCTGGGTAGCTGCAGAAAAAGGCCAACTTGCAGCTCTTTATTGTGTACTTGCCTTGTATTGTGGGAGGTATTGGTGATGTCTCTGCTGAGTCCCCTCTATAAAGCCTATACTTTAATAGATTTACAAACATCTATAATACTTAAATAGAAGTATGGCCAATACCAAAGGTTATTGTAATGTGGTTTTTGGAAGGGTTGAGGATAAGAATAAGAGTGAGGCATAATTACAGGAAAGAAGGAACTCAGGTGTCCTTCATTTAAAGTGTTAGAGTGCTTATTCTGATGAATAATAGTAGCTAACTTCTTATGGGGCTAATTTTATGCCAAGTACTATCCTAAGCTCTTTTCATAACCACCAGAGTCACTAAAATCAAAATGACTGGTAACCATAAGTTTGTGGAGGATGTGAAACAACTAGAACTCTCCTACAACGCTTTTATGAGAATGCAAAACGGTACAGCCGCTTTGAAGAACTGTTCGTTAATTCCTTATAAAATTAAATATACACCTATCCTATGACCAGAAATTCCAAATTAAAATGAAAGTATGTCTCCACAAAAAGATTTGTGCAAGAGCAGCCTTATTTATAGCAGCCCCAATCTGGAAACAACCCAAATCTCCAGCCACAGAAGAATGGATAAACAGATTGCAGTATGCCCATGCAATGGAATACTACCCGGCAATAAAAACTCCCGAGATACACAGCAGCATGGATTAATCTCAAAAATATTATATTGAGCAAAAGAAGCCAGATACCAAAGACGACCTATTATGCGATTCCAATTATATGAAGTTCAAAATCAGGAAAGATTATGGTGCTAAAAATCAGAAAAAAATGTTTGCCTATGAAAGTGGGGATTGAGAAACAAGCACTCTATAATTTCTGGGATGTTATTTTTATGTATGTTATTTTTATGTAAATTATTCTCCCTTTTACCTAAAGAAAAATAAAAAGAAGTAACGATGCAATGGAGAGAAAGGGACTGATGATGCAGGAGTGGATCGTGAAAAGAACAAATTCCTTGAGAGGTGAGCTCTTCTGGAACCCAAGGAAGGAATATTATTTTTAGGGGAGAGAGGCTTTCTCTGCTACAGTAGAAAGGAAGCAGAAGCCAGGTGCAAATTCAGAAGTGCTTCTAGACTGATGGGAAGAGATGAGGGAGTTCCTCTCTGGCTTTTATATGCTCATTGAGTTTGAGGGTACCTCATGAGCCGGGATTCAAGGGAAGAGAGTGTGGGAGGTTTGAGGACAGGGAAAGGTATGAAATGTCATTTCAGAAAGTGGGAACGTGAACTAGGAAAGCATAGCAAGTGTGTCAGGAGAGCAAATGTCCCTGGGTAGCTTAAGATTAGCCTTTAAACAAATCCAGTGAGCCTGGCCAGTGGTTGTTAATCAGCAACTTGGAGCTGCTCAGGTCAGGCACGGAGAAGGCAGAGTGAACCGCAGTTGGGATTGAGGTTTGCCAGGTGGGAGCAAATAACAGAAGAAAGTGCGAGGGCCTGACAAGAAGATGGACCGTGGGATTGAAGTTGATGAAGAATGATGAGAAAGCAGAGAGGCTGGTGGGCTGCAAGAAAGAGGGAAAATCAAGGGATTGAAGGTGACTTGATTCAAAGAATTGTGGTGAGTGAATTAAAAACATAAATAGTAGTATTGAAAGAGTGAGTTGTTTGGAACAGATTTCTAAGGGGTGCAGACTCTGTTGCTATGAAGGTTCTGAGGGTGATCATGGGAGTATGTCATTGGAGGAAGGTGAGGAGGAGGTTGTTGGAGATGAGGTCAGGGGATGGGACAAAAGGAAACTATGAACTAGGAAGCAAATCCCTAATGAATGGGGAGGAATGACCAGAGGGTCTACAGGAGAACAACAGGAAAGAGAAGAGATATAGCTAGACAGTGTGAGGGTCAAGGGGCTTTTTCAGGAAGAAGGGACGGCCACACTTTCCCTGTCTTACGTGTGCAAACACACAGGGTACTTCTCTGGCTCTCAGTGGCCCTCATAGCAATAGGCAAGCTGAATATAGTCCAGACACACACTATAACACACATTTGGTTAACTGAGCATGAAACCTAGGAATTTACCTTGCACTACCCTGGAGTGTGATTGTCCACCTTGCCTATATCCACAATAGTGTATCTCAAGACCATTGAGCACCAGGAATTGGGATACTCCTCTGCCTAAGAAGTCAGTGCTGCACCCTGGCACAGCTGGCAGGATGTGTCTTAAAAGGTCAGGGGAATGGCATAGCCACTGTGGAAGACAATTTGGTGGTTTCTTACAAAACTACACATACTCTTACCATATAATCCAACAATCATGCTTCTTAGTATTTACCAAAATGAGTTGAAAACTTATGTCCATACAAAAACCTACATACAGATGTTTATTCGTAATTGCCAAACATGGAAGCAAACCAAGATGTCTTTCAGTGGGTGAATGGAAAAAATAAACTGTGGCACATCAGAAAATAGAATATTATTCAGCACTAAAAAGAAATGAGCTATCAAGCCATGAAAAGACATGGGAGAATACTAAATGCATATTATTAAGCAAAAGAAGCCAATTTGAAAGGGCTGCTTACTGTTTGATTTCAACTATATGACATTCTGGAAAAGACAAAACTATGGAGACAGTAAAAAGATCAGTGGTTGCCAGGAGTTTGAGGGGAGGAAGAGATGAATAGGCGGAGCACAGAGGATTTTTAGGGCAGTGAAACTATGCTGTGTGATATTATAATAGTGAACACATGTCATTACCCATTTGTCCACACCTACAGAATGTACACCAAGCATTTGTCCACACCTATAGTTCCAGGCACAACACTGAGAATGTAAACTCCAGCATCACAGACACTCCTGCACCCTAGTGTAAACTAAAAGGATTATTTTCACAATAGGCGAAACCAACAGTTGCTGCCAACAGCGAAATGAAATTTCATGAGAGGGAAAGAGACAAAGGAGACAGCTTCAAGATTCCTAGATGTTGTTTTTTTTTTTTAACAAAATAAATCAACATTTTGAACGCCTACAGAGTGCCCTAGGATTACAAAAATGAATAGGACTGGTTTTTCTTACATCTACTCCCAAGTTCAAACTCAAATCAATATCTTCCCATAGAAGCTCAGCTTCCCACATCCTGACAATAATACCTTTCACTCCATGTAGTACTTGAGAGCTTTCTCAAACCACTTTCAACCAGGCCATTTCCTGTCACCTCTCAACAGGTGAGGTTGGGAAGCAGGAGGTCTGGGAGGCAGGAATGACTGGTCTAGCTGGAAAAGAAGGAAACAGACTCTCAGAGAAAAGTAATTTGCCAAGGTTGGTGGCTGCTAAGAGGCTAGCTGCTTAATGGAATCCATTTTTTTTTTATTAAAGTGTGTGAGGGCTTTTACTCCCTTGGTATGAAATATACAAAGAATATAAGCAAAATTTTCTTTTGGTAATCAGCTTGCAACATGGCTGAAACAACCACTTGACCTATTAATAGTACTATAAGCAATAATTATAGCAGCTGCAGCTAATACTGTTTACTCCACATCAGACACAGGGGACATTTGTTTAATCCTCACATCTCTAAGACATGGAAACTATTACTGTGTATTGTGAGAAAAACTGAGATTTAGAGAGGTAAAGAAACCTGCCTAAGGTTGCCCAACTCATTGTCTCAGAGGTAGGATTGGAACCTAGGCTGTATGATTCCAGAACCTGGTACTGTTTTGTTCTTGCAGTGGGGAACATTAAAACCTCTGGACCCTTCTCACCTCAAGAGAAGGACAGGGAAGCTCATTGATGTTTAGCAGGTTGACCCCTGAGAGAAAATGGAACAAGACTCTAGGTGTTCCTTCGCCAGCTCTGAAAAATATGGTTTTTATAGATCAGTGAAAACTGCCTAGACCACTGCCTAGCATTGTGAAGCTGCCTTAGTCTTCCTGAAGCGAAGAGTTGTGTGGACAGACAGATACTCTGCCATAAAAGAGTGAAAACAAAACAAAACTACAACCCTGCGCCCCTTTCTGGGCAATCTTCCTCACATTTCCCAAAACATGACCATGGCAGAGACCAGTCGGGTGTCCTGGGGCCAAGCTGGGCTGGGCAGGAGCAGAGCAGGCAGATTCTCTCTACTGCTGGTTGCATGACCTTTGTCTTTCCTGACTTTTTCTTTCCCTTTAGGAGAAACAGAGTAAGAGTTGCTGTCTTGGTTATTTCAGATTTGAATCTAATCTAACAGCTCAATGTGCGAGCAGAAGGGCCTGATCCTTCCCTTGAAATGCACTGGACCGCGAGTAAGCCCCGGTCAGAGTTTTTCTATTGTCATATGCTGCCTGGAATAGGTTATTTAGCAAATATATATTTAAACATACAAATTTATTTGCATATATATGATCTACGATTCAAAATTTGTTTTTTTTAGTTTTTGGCTTATTGGAGGCTTTTAAAAAATAGTTTACAGTTTACCAGAATAGCATACTTTTCTTGTAATGATAAATTACAAGCTGAAAATCATAAGCAGGAAAATTCAAGTGAGAGGTCTCCATGAAGATTGGGATGGTTTTGACTTCTGCAGAAGAATATTTATTTTGGAAACTTAATGCTTATTTTTAAGACCTAGTGGTGAGGGGACCCAGCCATAGGAAGATGACTCAAAGGACAGGCTATTGAGCAAGTCAGGGCCTGGCAAAAATGGTGCCGTGTGGACTCTACCTCTGGGCACAGAGGGTGCTTCCTTATAGTGCCAGAGCCTTAGCTGGGTGGGCTGTGCAATGCCCCCCTCTCAAAGGTGGGGTTTAATCTATCTCCAGGGCCCCTGCAGAGAAACCACTAGCAAACCAGGCTGCCTCCCCAGACACTGGCTGAGATTTATTTTTTCTACCACAAAAATATTGTCTTATAATGGGGAAAAGAGGGAGAGGTTGAGCATGCATTAAGTACCCATTACTTGCCAGAGATATTTTCATTTCCTTATTGATCGCCACGCTTATATTGTTTTCTTATATAACAAACAGGAAAGTTAAATATTTCAAACATAGTAAATAAAAGACCTAGGGTGCTCCCTGTTCTATCCCCCTTGTTCACTGGTCTTACCTGCCGGGTCCTTGTCTGCACCTGCATGTGTGGGCCCCTTTTCCTGAGTGCTTCTCTTGTAGCTTCTCAGGGTGCTGGTGCTGGGTGTGTGGCGGGTACCCGCAGTTACTGGTGGATTGGAATGAATGGAATAAGCCCAGGAAGCCTCCTTGTCTAATGCTGCTCTACTGCACTTGTCCCCCCAACCCCACTCCTTCCTGTGGGCCCGGGAGAAGCAGCCCTTTCTTAGTCCCTGGACAGACCTCAGAGTGCCCTTTTGGGCTGGTTAGTCCCAAATTTTCTGAAACATCAATGACTATGAAAGCAGGGAAATTTTTTTTTTTTTTTTTTTGAGACAGAGTCTCACTCTGTTACCTGGGCTAGAGTGCTGTGGCATCAGCCTAGCTCACAGCAACCTCAAACTCCTGGGCTCAAGCAATCCTCCTGCCTCAGCCTCACAAGTAAGCTGGGACTATAGGTATGTGCCACCATGCCCAGCTTTTATATATATATATATATATACATATATATATATATATATATATTTGTCCAGCTAATTTCTTTCTATTTTTAGTAGAGATGGGGTCTTGCTCTTGCTCAGGCTGGTCTCAAACTCCTGAGCTCAAACGATCCACCCGCCTCGGCCTCTCAGAGTGCTAGGATTACAGGGGTGAGCCACCGTGCCCAGCTGGAAAAGATTTTTAGAATATCTTAGTCACACTCTATTGAGAAACCATGGCAGAGGACTCCCAATTAAAGGGTTGTTACATGCCAAGTCTGTGTTAGAAATGAACAGCCTATAGTTCTATAGTCCAGAGATTGATTTATAACCTATTAAACCATTGAGTTTGGGCTCTCTTTCTCAAAGAGAAGAGGTCAGATTTTGGCAGTCAGGCCAGCGGGTGGTGGGGCCAGGAAAGGCATTAACAGAGCAGCAATTGTTATTCTAGAACATCTGTTCCAGATTTTTCCAGTATACCTACTTGTACCTTTTTCAATAGAGACAATTTGTTAATTGGGTAATCGAATGTGATCCATTTCCTATGCCTTTGTAAGTCTTTTCAAATAAATAATTTCACGAATTGGAGAAAAAATTTCATTGTCACTATCTGTCCAGAATTTTTTGCTGTAGAAAATACTGTAGTTAAAACTATATAGCTCCTTTGCCAAGAAAACTGATGCTTCCCAGGGAGAGATGGAGAATTCTGAGGCTAAGATGAAGGGGTGACATCAGGGTTGGAGAAATCTTATTTCTTATTTACTCCTACCTCCCTCTATAGTCCACTTCACCTCTATCTTATACGCCTTTTGGCTTCTACTGACTTCTAATAAATGTATATTCACTCCCTCACTAGACCCAAACAGTTTGAGGAGGGACAACACTGCACCTTCTCTTCCTTTTTCAGCCCCATTAGCGCCTGACAGCGCTGAACATGCACTAAGGGCTTTAAAAGGCTCTTAACATCTCTAATCATCAGGGAAACGCAAATCTAAACCACAATGAGATATCACGTATCTCCAGTGAGAATGGCCTTTATTAAAAAGTCCCAAAACAATAAATGTTGGCATGGATGCGGAGAGGTAGAAACACTCCTACACTGCTGGTGGGACTGCAAACTAGTTCAACCCCTGTGGAAAGCAATATGGAGATAGCTTAAAGCGATACAAGTAGATCTACCATTTGATCCAGCAATCCCACTGCTGGGCATCTACCCGAAAGAACAAAAGACACTCTATAAAAAAGACTCCTGCACTCGAATGTTCATAGCAGCACAATTCACAATTGCAAAGTTGTGGAAACAACCCAAGTGCCCGTCAATACATGAGTGGATTAATAAAATGTGGTATATGTATACCATGGAGTACTATTCAGCTATAAGAAGCAATGGTGATATAGCACCTCTTGTATTTTCCTGGATGGAGCTGGAACCCATTCTACTAACTGAAGTATCCCAAGAATGGATAAACAAGCACCACACGTACTCACCAGCAAATTGGTTTCACTGATCAGTACCTAAGTGGACGTATGGAAACAACATTTATCGGGCATCGGGCAGATGGGAGGGGGGAAGAGGGGATGGGTATATGCATACATAGTGTGATGCACACCATCTGGGGGCTGGACATGCTTGAAGCTCTGACTCCGTGGGGGGAGGGGAAGGCAACACCTGTAACCTAAACATTTGTACCCCCATAATATGCTGAAATAAAAAAAAAAAAAGGAAAAAAAGGCTCTTGGAATGATGGGAATACTTTTCTGTTGAGTGAAAGCTCTCTGAGTCACCTTCCGTCCCTCTGTCCCCTCTCGTAGCTCCTCAGTGGGTGTCAGGGAGACTCTGAGGGCGGTGGGACTTGGGGAGGAAGAGCCTGGAACCAAACCTGCCTCTGGTTTTTCCCACTTCAAGTCCTGCCCATTTTATTCGAAGTCTGGAAGACTCAGAGAGAGGATCGATTTTCCCTAGATTGAGCACTCATAAAGAGGATTTATTTCCCCAAGACAGCAGCTGTAGCAGATTTTTCTTTGAGGGCAGGGCTCTCCCCCTATAAGGCAGGCGGGTGGGTGGTTGGGTGCAGGTAAGCGCCCCCACAGCACGCTGGGGTGTGGGGATTGGGCTCCCCAGAAGGCGGCCCACGGTGCAGGCCCAACCCAGCTGTTTTTGTGGCCGCTGTCAACGTCCTCACCCCACACCTCAAGCCAGCTCACCAGCACCTCATCTTTACTGCTGCAAAAATGAATTTCCTGCCCCCATCGCCAACCTGCTGGTTCTCTTTCATTTCCTTCTAAGAACTCCCATTTTCAGCCACCTCTTTCCATTTTGCTGCTTCTGTCCTGTAGGGTACTGGACAACTGCAAGAGCCTTTGATTAGTCTCCCTGCTCTGGCCTCGCCTGCCTCCAACCCATTTTCCACACGGCAGCCAGGGCTATTTCTTAAAAGCATGAATCAGCTAACTCCCCTGCTTGGAATCCTCCATTGGTTTCCCTTCACACTTGGAATAAAAACTCCAGGCTCCTTCGCATGGCTGCATGATCTGCCCTCCTCTCCTGCCAGCAGCCCCTTCTTTCCCTCTCTGCAGTGGGGTCTTTGCCCTTGCTGCCTCCTCTCTCTGAAATGATCCACTTCCCAGCTCTGCCAACAGTTGCCTCCTTCCCGAGAGAGGATGTTACCTCCCTCACCCCAGCACCCTCACACCACCCTGCTTCCTTTCCTCCTGGCAGTTAGTGTTACCTGCAATTGTCTACTTCACTTATCTCTTTACCTTTTTTTTGTTTGCTTCTTCCTTACAAAAAGGTACAGACAGCACACAGATTTGCAAATACGTTGTTCTGGGCTGACCCTCTCCTTTGGTGAGGGGATTCCTAAAGGCTGTAGTTGTATATACACACTCCGTACTCTGAAGACTGTTACCACCAGCCTCAGAGTAGTTAGGTTTAGTCAACAAAAAGATTAAAGAACTATTGTTCATTTTTAGTTGTAACAATGGTAGTCACGTATCTGAAAAGTCTAGCTCTTTTAGAGATACATATAAAAATATTCAATATTTATGAATGAAATGAAATGATGTCTGAGATTTGCTTCAGAATAAATCACGGCAGGCATGGGGGATGGAAATGGGTGGGAGTGCTGAGGAACGGGCTGTGAGTTGGGTAATGTGTGCATGAGGGTTCATTGTAGTAATATTAGTCTTTCCACTTCTGTATATGTTTGAAATTTTCCGTAATAAAAAGTAATTATGGAAAATTTATGGAAATCTTAGGCAAGGTAGCATGAGAAAAACCAAATTAAAAAAAAAAAAGAAAAGAAAGACCAAAAAAAAAAAAAAGATAAAAATTCTGACATTTCCACATACCTGTTCTAAACATGCAAAGGCTCTGACACACATTTCAGGTCATGCCAACTCAAGCTCATCCTTGGATTGGGCTGTAACGTCTCATTTTAGCAACAGGCAAAGATCCACAATGCCCCTCCAGAATGTCAGCTTGTGAGAATAGGGAACCTATGCGTAGGGGTCATTGATGTGCCACTCCAAGCCACCAGACCAGCACCTGCGAATACGCAGGCACTCAAAGAACATTGTAAAATAACTAAATTGCCCATTTTTGTTAATGGCATCAGCATCATCCCGGTCGCCCCGGCTACACCTTCAGGGCCACCACTGCTGCCGCCTGCTCCACCTGCTCTCACAGTCCTTCCCCAGTGCCAACCCCCTTCATCACCTCTCCCCTCCATGGTTGCAAGAGCCCCCGACTGGTCTCTCTACTGCCAGCCCCTGCCCTCCCAAAAGCATGCTTTAAATGCTACCAGAGAGCTTTCCAAAGCATGCTGAAACCTGTTTGAAAATGTTCATTGTTTCCTCAGTCTGGCTCCATGTTAGTTACAGGCATGTTTTATTTTTCATAGTATCTGATAGATGGCAAAGCCTTCTCACATATGTCATTTGATGAAATCCCCACAGCGCTCTGAGGCAGAGGTTGCTTTACATATGAAAAAACTGAGAGTCAAAGACCCAAAATTAAACAGCTGGTAAGTGACAGAGCTTGGACAATAATTTAGTACTCTCAAGATAGGGGTTACATGCCACATTTTCTTTATTCATCCATTGATGGACACTTAGGTTAATTCCATATATTGGCTATTGTGAGTAGTGCTGCAATAAACATGTGAGTTTAGGTATCTCTTCAGTATACTGATGTCCTTTCCTTGGGATATATACCCAGAGATGGGATTGCTGCATCATATGGCAGTTCTTTTTTTAGTTTTTTGAGGAAACTCCACACTGTTTTCCATAATGGTTGCACTAATTTACATTCCCACCAACAGTGTACAAGGGTCCCCCTTTCTCTGCATCCTTGCTAGCATTTGTTATATTTTGTCTTTTTGGTAATAGCCATTTCAGTTGGGGTGAGATGATATCTCATTGTAGTTTTGATTTGCATTTCTCTGGTGATTAGTGATGTTGAACATTTTTTCACGTACCTGTCGGCCATTTGTGTGCCTTCTTTGGAGAAATGTCTATTCGAGTATTTTGCCTATTTTTTAATCAGAATATTTGGTTTTTTGCTATTGAGTTGTTTGAATTCCTTATATATTCTGGTTATTAATCCCCTGCTGGATGGATAGTTTGTTAATATTTTTCTCCCTTTCTATAGATTGTCTCTTTGCTTTGTTGAGTGTTTTCTTTGCTGTATAGATTTTTAGCTTAATATAATCCTATTCAGCCATAAAAAAAAAAGAATGAAATCCTGTCATTTGCAGCAACATGGATGGAATTTGAGATAATTATGTTAAGTGAAATAAGCCAGGCACAGAAAAACAAATATCACATGTTTCCACTCACATGTGAGAGCTTAAAAAGTAGATCTCATAAGAGTGCAATGGTGGTTCCCAGAGGTTGGGAAGGACAAGGGGAAAAGGGGGAATGAAGAGAAGTCTGTTAAAGGGCACAAAAATACAGATATATAAAAGGAATAAGCTCTAGTATTCAATAGTACAGTAGGAAAATTATAGTTAAAAATAATTTATTGCATATTTCAAAATAGCCATAAGAGAAATTCCCAAAAGAAAAATGTTTGAGGTGATCCTAATTACCCTGATTTAATCATTACGCACCATATACACAGGTATAAAAATAACACATATACCCCCCAAATATGTACAACTATATACAATATGTACAATTATATATCAATAAAAAATGTTTAGGAAAGAATAAGGAGTTAATGGGAGGGAAGGGTACTTGGTTGGGGATGGAAGGATGGGGAATAGACAGAGTGAATTCGATCATTCACATCTTCTCTGGATTCTTCTATATTTTTTTTTTTCAATTACAATGAGGTAGAGAATTTTAGTTGAGAAATCACTTGAATCTAGGAAGGCTGGTTCTCTAAGCAAAGCTACCCCGATAGGAGGTCAAGTGTACTTCCCAGTGGGGGGTCTGGCAGGACCTAAAGAGAATGGGAGTGAGAGATTTTTAGCAGTGACTGAGTGTGGGCAGCTCTGAGCCACATCTAGAGGCCTGTGGGAAGGCCTGCTGTGTTAGTTCCTTCTCCTTCAAGGAACCTGCCATAAAGACTAACAGGTTACAAATTGGAGGACTGTGAACCAGGTGCTGCAGGCAGGTATAATTTTTTGGTCCACATAGTGCTAAATAAATTTTTGAGCCAACATTTACAAATGTCCAGTCTATATGCCTCCTCTCTAAAAATCAGAAGCTCTGATATCCATGACCTGTCTTCCAGCACGGCCACCATGGGCTGGGCTGCATGGCAGCTGCCCTCTGAGAAAGGCTGTGCCTCAACCCCTCCAGAAGTACATCTGCTTATTCATCATACTTGTTTGGATCCAGCAAGTACCTATGTCTGAGGCCCCCAAACTTCACTATTCTTTAAGACATTTGGAGCAAACACCACCCTAACATGAGATGGGGCCATGAGGTTATAGAGCTCTTTGTGGACTATTGGATTTTTTCAATGACAACATATTATTTGTAGTAAAATCCATGTGTCTAAGGAGAAAACTAACCATCCAGTAGTCTTTAAATCAGTCCACAGCTGCCTGACCCATGTGCTTTAACCGCATGTCCCTGTGATCTGGGCACACGGGCTGTGCCCATCCACCCCACAGCCCTGCCTCTGAGCTCACGCTGTCACTCTCACCAAGAGCATTCTTCCTGCCCATTGAAAGCCCACAAAAACAGTGTCCTTCTTGGATTCATCCTTACCTCCTTCAAATCATCTGCTATGCATTTATAAACATATACATAGGTGGCTCTTATGAATCTAAATGATTCATACTGTAAACATTAATCTCTAGCTAGAACGCAAGACATTCTAGAATAAGTGCAGAAATTGTGCCTGAATTGTTCACTGCTGTAGCCCCTGCACCTATAACAGTGCTGGATACATAGTAAGTCAATAGATACTGATTTATTTGTTCAACAAGTAAAATGAATGAGTAAACTTGTTTTCTGGTTTAGATTGTCTTAGAGATGATTCTATTAAGCTTACTGTTTTTGGAACATTCTATTGGCTACGGGTGTTTTTCTCTGACATACTTGTGGAAAGGTTGTCAGAACACAGAAAACTGTTGCCAGGAAAAAAGAAGAGAAATTATAATTTGTTCAGCATTATTATTGTAAGATTATCACTATACATGTGAGAAACAAAGTTATATTCAAGGCATTTTCAACTATATTAGTATTTTTTTGGTTTTGTTTTGAGACAAGGTGTTGCTCTTTCACCCAGGCTAGCGTACAGTGGCATCTTCATAGCTCACTGAAACCTCAAACTCCTGGACTCGAGTGATTCTCCTGCCTCAGCCTCCCAAGTAGCCCAGCTAATTTTTCTATTTTTTTGTAGAGATGGGGTCATGCTCTTCTTGCTCAGGCTGGTCTTGAACTCCTGGCCTCAAATTATCCTCCCACCTCAGCCTCCCAAAGTGCTAGGTATTATAGGCATGGGTCACCGCTCCCGACCTTCACCTCCTTCACCTATATTATTGTACGTAACATTCAGAAGAACCCTGTTGGCGTATTTCTGCATTTTTATTGATCCTCCTGAAGCACAGAACATCCAAGTGATTAGCTCAAATCACTTGGTCAAAGGCATAGACAAGAATTAAATCTCCATCTGCTCAGCCCGGTTCTCTTTCCTCCAGAGCCTGCGCGTTTTCGGAAACATGCCCTTGAGTCAAATGTAGTTCACAGAAACACATCTGAGATTCTTTAGTGAATCTGTCCCAACGTGGCACCTTCAACATATTGTTTAGGACTGGTCAGGCTGACATGACATTATGGCACCAAAAAGGAGAAAATGACTCCAAGAAAAGAGCTTCTGTGTGTATACTTGACTCAGATGAGATAACATCCCAAGTGGTGTAGAGCCTCCGGAATGATCATTGAGGTCAAAAAAATGAATACATGTAGCCCTCACGTGCAAAAACTTTTCAACTTGGAGCCCGGTTTTAAAACAAAAATAAAATCAAACAAAAACTTGACTAGACTATGTTCTCAAGGGCAAACATCATTTTATTTACCTTTGTCTTGCCAATGCCTAGCATAGTGCGTGGCACATAGAAGCTTCAGTATCTGCTGGCTAATAACAGTGACGGCACACTCACGTTTAAAAACAATAAAAAGCAATAATTTCTCTTGAGTTGCTAAAGAGGAGCACAAATATTTGAATAGAGCTTCCTGCCTATGTCCAGAGTATGTGCATTTTCTGAGACACACAGAAGGTATAATGATTAAGAGCAGTGACTTCGAAGCCCAAGTTTCTGTGAAAAATGAAAAGTCTGTTCGAGACAGTTTAGGCTTTCTCGAACGCTCTCCTCAAAATCCTTCCACGTTCTGTCTACTGCCTGCACTCCTATGTGTTTGTCACAGCCGAATCCCACTTCAGGTACCTAACACTGTATTAGATACCTGTTGCTGCCTAACAATGTCACATAAAATTAGCAATTGAAAACAACATTTATTATCTTTCCGTGGATCAGGAGTTCGGGTGTGGTTAGCTGGGAGTCTCCGGCTCAAGGTTTCCCACGAGGCAGCGATCATCAGTGTGTTGGCAGGGCCTGCAGCCACCCCAAGTCACACGGGGTGGGTGCGGTAGGGTGGGAGGTCCGCTTCCAAGCTCGCTCTCCTGGCGGTTGGCAGGCTGGAGGTCTTCTCTAGCAGCTGGTCAAAGAGGTCAGTGCCTTGCCACCTGGGCCTCTCCGCAGAGCAGCTCACTACTTGACAACTGGCTTCCCGCAAAGCGAAAGAGTGGGACTGAGGCCAGTGCAGCCTTTTTGTACCTCACCTGGGACTGACTATTCAATTTATGAGGCGGAGTCCCCAGGTCCGGCCCACATCTCCGTGGGCAGGGGTCACACAAAGGCATGAACCGCAGAGGTGGGAGTCGCTGGGGCCACGTGCCACATTTGCCTTCTCACCACACACGCCTTCCATTCTGTCCTTTTTTGCTTTTCCCCTTCCTTCCTCATTCCCTCCTTCCTTCCAGCACTCACTGTGCGTCCCCCCGGCCCAGGAGTGACACGAGGCATTGGGAACACAAAGCCCATGAACGCTACAGATCTAATAAAGATCCAGTAAAATAACAGCTTCCCAAGCTTCATCCACTCACCATTTTAGTCACATACATGGACTTCTTAAGTCTTTTCTTATTCAATGTTTTTCTTTAAACGGATTTGCCTTTAAAGCAGGGCCTCATCCTAAGCCTGGGGTTCTGCACCCAGGTGCCCACTGACATCACCCAGGGAGGCTGTTTAACCGGCAGGTGAGGGGGTACGGTTGACATCGGGAACCCACTGCACTGCCCCGCACTTGTTTGACCAGGCACTTAAGCCCCATGCATGTGGTCACCGGAAGGAAGGCGACAGCTTACCTGAGAAGAGACCCACTCTTTTGTCTTTGGAAACACGCTCCAAGCTCTGTCCCTCTTGTTCCCCTCTGCTCCACCCTCCACACCATCCCCCACCCCCATCCCTTTCCAGGTACTCATCAACCAAGGGCAAAACGACCTTGCTCCAGTGAGGCACAGCTCTCATTCCCAAAAAAGAGACTTCCCGTTTGTTGGCTTTTTAAAAAGGAAATCGAACATTGTTGTGGGCACTTGCGACCCCCAGTGGTAGAGAAGGGAAAATACCTTCAGTGATGTTGGGCATGGGAGAAGGGAAGGAAGCATCTCTCACCAGGTTTCTGGAGCCTCTGCTTACAGGACAAACGCAAGACAATGTCGACAGGGGGCTAAAGCAATCACACAAACAATAAAACACCTCTACCTCTCAGCCCTTGTCCTGAGCAGTTTTATTCTCATCTAAGGCAGGTAGCAATTGGCATCTCCAAAAATAGCCAGAAGATATAAATGCCCTGTTGTACCTGCATCTTGCTCTTGGCCTTTTGGAGCTTAAAGACTGCTGGTGACCACAGTACACCAAAACCACCCCACTTCTGCCTGCCCACCACCCTCAGTGCTGTTCGGAAGTTCAGTCCATGAGCAGCCACCTATTCCAGGCTCTGGGTGGGACAATGCCAATGCTCACCATGTCCACTGAGATGGTGGGACAATGCCCATTCTTTCCAGGTCACCTGTCTCCATGTCCTGTCCCCCATGTGTGCTGATTCTGCAAGGCATTCATTTAACAAATATTAATTGAGTATCTATTGTATGCCTTGCACTGTTTTAAGCAATGAACAAATAGGACTCTGCTCTCAGGCAGCTTACATTCTTAGCTACCGAACGTTATGTTCTTGTCTTTACTCAAACCTTGGGTCCCAGACCCTGCCAGAAAGGAAAGAAATCTTAGTGATCATTCAACTCATTTCCTCTGCTAGTGGATTGCTGGAACCCACAGAAATTATGTACCTGGCCTGAGGTCACAGATGAAGACACAGCAGACTCTGGTCTAGAACCCAGTTTCCCAACTCTAGATAAATGTTGAAACACAACAATGGATACAAAGTTATTTGTCTGGATGTGTTATGGGAAAGTTAGAGACCTAGAAAGTGAACATATTTTAACATATTATTCTGTTTTAAAATAAATCCATATTTCAAAACGTCAACTGGTGACTGATCTAGGTAAATAGAAGTAATTATGTCTTTTGGTTTTAAAAGCCAAGTACCCTCAGGGACTCACAAGCTCCTTATGGGGTTTCTGATTCACCCTTCTGAATCTGTGCAGGATTCATCTGGAATCATCCTCCATGAGGGAGGGGGCCAGAGGCACATATCGCAGTGAGAGGCTGTGCAATGTGGGAGGGGCTTCTCAAACATCCCCCACCCTCACTCCAGTACCCTTACTGACCAGGAGGACTAATTATGTCCCGGGGACCTGGGGAGATAATCCTATGCTGCAGCAGCAAAAGCAACATTGTTCTGAAGTCTCATATTTTACTATAAGAACTCACGTGAATGCTGCCTTCTGAAGCACTAGTATATCACTATATTTAACATACAAATGATATTTGTATCCAAATCCCTGAATAAAATCAACTCTGCAGGAGAATATACCACCTTTATGCAGAATGCCTTGCCCATTATCCCTGGGCCTAACGGTCCTCAGTTTGAGGGGCTTGGAGACCATGGTAACCATCCTCGTGCCAGGCAGACCTGGTTCCAATCCCAATTCTCCTGTTTCCTATCCTCGCGGTGCTGGCAAATTAACTTACTGCTCTGAAACTCAGTTTTCTTATCTGTAAAAGCAATGCAGAGCTCTGAGCTCTGAGGAGAGCCAGAACCACCGAGAATGTTAATACCATTGTCAGTACAGTGTTTTACAAGTTACCACGCATTTTCCACATGTTACTTTGATAAGGCACCTTATGGGGTGGGAAGACAGTAGGCTCAGGAAGCCAGTAGATGTCAGCTCATGCCCGGCTCTGCCACGGAGTGGCTCTCTGAAGCTCCTTTATGAGCTTCCACACCTCATCCGTACAGAGTCATGACAGTGATGTTGCGGGTTATTCCGAAGACTAAACATGAAGTGTATACAAGGTGCGCAGGCCTCAGTAAGAAGTAAGGCTCAGCAGTGCCCGGGGACAGCCGCAGTGAGTGAGTGGCCACCTCTGCAGTCAGACAGGCTTGACTCTCACTGGCTGGGTGGCCTTGAGCAAGCTACTTAACCTTGTGTACCTCAACTTCCTTTGTCTGTCAAATAAGGATGAAAACAGTACTCTCTCAGAGAGTTGTGAAGGCAAAATGAGTGAATGTAAGACACACTCACAATAGCGGCTGACTCAGAATGTTGAGGATTCCACTAAGGACCTGGTGCAGCTGGGCACATCGTCATCCTCACCACAGTTAGGGAGGCAGAGGCTTAGAGAGGTTCCCCGCCACTAACATGACTTCCCTTTCCCAAGTGGAAGATCTAGGACTTGAGCCCAGATTACCTGACTCCAGATTCAGTGGCTTTTTCACTGTCCCCCACATAGGAATGGGGGCTGCATACCCTATAATAATTTACCTTCCACTGGAAGTCTTGAACCCCTCGGGCAGGCCCATGGAGGTCAATGCCCAAAGTGTTCCCAAATATAAACAGCAAAGATTCTCAGGCCAGTTACTCCTGGTTCATGAAATAATGTGTTATTACTTCCTGGAGAGGCTGGAGAATAGATAAAAGCTCTGTGCTTTGGTCATAACTCTAATGGAATTTCTCTCTGGGACTAAGTGACTCCCTCAGTTACTTTAAGATGCTAAAGGGAGGCACCATTGTTCTGATATTTACATGAGCTCAATAGAGTGGTAAAATGTAAAAACTGTAGAAGATCATATAGAGCGTGTCAACCAAAGAAAAAAAATCAGGCTTTTAAAGAGTTAAAGTTATTTCTATTCAGAGACTTACTGAGGACTGCCACCCAGGAGAGTCTTGCAGAGAGTTTCCGTTAGACCGCTCCAAAGCAGTGTTGCAGCCCACAGCTTACATATCAGGTGGTGGAGGTTCTGCATGTGCTCAGAAGTTACACTAGAGCCAAATCTCATTAAGGTTTGGGTGCGAGAGTCCGTCAGGTTATGAATTACAGAGGCATAATCATCCATCCTGTCAGACGTTATCTTCTGGAAATGTCAAGGGCTAGGTCATTGAACTTATCTTTTCTAAAAATGCGATGATTCTGGCAAGAGTGTGGGAATCTGTGCTCTATCCTGGTTATCATCGTCAAGGCATCCTGGAGGGCTGCCCTCAGCCCCTGAGTCTGGAGTAATGACGTCATGCTGACCAGCAAAGAGAGTGAACACAACTCCATGGCAAGGGCTATGTGGTTGGCCAGAAGCAGACGTTTGCTACTTTGTCTCCCAATTGTTCTCTCCAAGTAGAAAGGGAAATTGAGGTTCAAGGAACGTAGACCCCCTGACCTGCACTCCTGTATTTATTTGGATCTATTCTATTTAATAACCAGAGATTTCTCATTTCAGCCCCACCAGGCACGTTCTGCCACTGAATAGGAAAAAACGAACTGCTTTGCTCTATTACTTTACTTTTGACACCAGATGTGTGGTTTTCCACATCCAGCAATTCTCCAATCCTCTGTGGACACCAACTGGTGTCTTACAGCTTAATTCTGAGGCTAATTAGCACAGAGTTAGCACAGACCCCGCAGTTAAGGACTCAGTCCCTCAAGACTGCCACCCACTTCAGATACCAATTGCAAGCCCCAGGTTGTGACCTGTACTTTTGACCAACTGGCTGTAAATGGAGTTTCCCACAACTTCCTCCTTGGGTTTAACCATTTGCCAGAATGGCTCACAGAACTCAGGGGAACACTTACTTATGTTTACCAGTCTACTATAGAGAATATTGCAGAAGATATATATGAACTGCCAGATGAAGAGGTACATTAGGCAAAGTATGTGGAAAGGGACACAGATCTTCCATGTTTTCTTTGGGAACAACTCATTCCAGATACCTCCATACGTTCAGCAACCCAGAAGCTCTCTGAACACCTTCCTTTTGGGCTTTTACGGAGGCTTCGTTACATAGGTATGATTGATTAAATCATTGGCATTGGTGATTAATTCAATCTTCAGTACTAATTCTCCTTTCTGGACGTGATCAATATTGGAATGCTAAAGGCTCACATGAAAAATTTCAGTTTTCATTTTACTTCATTTTCAGTGGAAGCTGATCACTTGCTGATTTTTGAAATACCTTTTACTGGGCATCATTTTTCCTAAATGGCTGATACATCTCATCTTCCTTTGCCAACTTATTATCATCCCACCTGATGCTGACTAAAGGGAAAAAAGCAACCTTTTAAAGAGTTAAAGTTGGTTTTATTCAGAAGTCTTACTGAGGACTACAGACTAGTCCTACCCCCGGGAGCAGTTGTATTAGACTGCTCCAGCAGTTTGTCAGCCCACTGCCGAACTCCCTGTGGCGGGGGTTCAGAACATGCAAAATCACATTAAACTTGCTCAAAAGTTACATTAAGGCAGAATTGCATCAAGGTTTGGGTGTAAGGCTACATCTGGCTTTAGATTACTGGTTATAAATTGTGGAAGTGCAATCACTAACCCCATCAGAAGTTATCTGATGTGTAAGGAAGAGCAAGGACTGGGGTCATTTATCTTTCAAGGAACATAGGGACTCAGGCAAGAGACGTGGGGCCAGGAGGCATGTGCTCCTGTTTTGTCTTCAGAGTGTCTGCCAGAGAGCTGCATGTTCTTCCAGAGTCAGGGGTTTAAGCAGAAATGACCAAACATGGCTTTTTTATGTTTGCTACTTTGTATCACATTGACTTTTTAATTTTTTCATTCATTTTTTTCATCCAACAAATTTTTATTGCAGACCAAGTATGTGCTAATCACTTTTCTAGGTGCTGGGAAATAGCCATGAAGAAAGAAAGATAAAAATCTCTGCTTTCATGGAGCTCACAATTTAGTGGGAAGGTGGGAGTGGGGCTAAATAGGGTAGTCAGTGTCTCATTACCAGAAAGTGACATGGAGCTACGGAAGCAAGCTACGCAACATGGAAGGGAAAAGCATTCCTGGCAGAGGGAACATCCAGTGCAGAAGCCCTGGTGCAGGGACAAGAACAGGTGACAATAGGGTCAGAGAGGTAAAGGGGGCAGGAGTGTGAATTGTGCAGGGCTGTGTGGTCCGCCGTGAGGATTCTGGCTTTCACTCTGAATGAGGTGAGGGCTGCTGGAGGGTTTTAAACTGAGGAGAGACAAGATTTGACATGTGTTCTGAAAGTGTCACTTTGATTGCCATGCGGGGAACAGGGAGGGTGGCTAGGACCAGGGAAGCCATGGAACCCAACAGAATACTGTAGAACTCCCCAGGGCTCAGCCAACCCTGGCCTCTTCTCCTGAGGGGAGATACCTGTAGTGAGACATGGTTTGGGTGACCCCATCTCCTCCTGTGGTGACAACTGTCTTCTACTCATTGGCAAGTCCAACCTAGTCATTTTCCCTAAGGCCACTGTTTCCATTTGGCTTTCTCATCATCACCTCAAACACAGCCTATTTTGTCCCCACAAAACATGCCCTACCCCACCACCCACCAGTGCTAAACAGACATTTGGAAATTTATCTTTGACACCTCCTCCGGCTTCACCTCCACATTCATTTAGCTCCACTCTTGGAGTCATCCAGTTCTCTCCGCACCCTCTCTAAGCCACCGTAGTGTTTGCATCAGCCTCCCAGCTGGACGCATGATGCCCACTCCTGTGCCCTGTCACCCATCCCTTCCCTAAGCTGCAGATCTCTCCCCTGGTTAAAATCTTTAAATGCCTTCCCATTGCTCCTAGATAAATACCAAAGTCCTTGCAAAACAAAATCCCCATCACGTCCTGAACTATCTCACTCACTACATCTCCAGTCTTGTCTCGTACTCTCTCAGTCTTTCTGAGCACTCCAGAAGCATTAACTGTCTTTGGCCCCTTCCCAGCTCAGGGCCTTTGCACGTGATGCTCCTTCAGCCTAGAAGACTCTCGCACGCCCCTCTGCCTTCCTATCCTCCAGGCCTCAGCCCATGCAGCTTTCCCAGGAAAACATTCACAGTCCCCAGACGGCATCAGAGCTCTCTCCCCACATGCTCACACCACCTTGAATTTCTCTTTCATGGCATTAGCACAGTGGGAATTCATTATTTATATAAAAATAGTTGAATGCTTATCCATCTTATAAGCTCTGTATCATGTCTGTCTTCTCATCATGGTATCTCCAGTTTTATTTTTTTTCTAAGATTTCTAGAATCTGACTTTTTTTTTCCAATTTCATTTTATTTTCAGTCAGTTATTTTTATTTTTTTAATTAACAAATAATAATCCTACATATTCATGGGGTACATAGTGATGTTTCGATTTATATTGCATAGTGACAGATCAGGGTAATCAGCATACCCATCATCTCAAACATTTATCATTTCTTTGTGTTGGGAACATTCAGTGTCCTCATTCTAGCTATTTGAAACTGTATAATGTATCATTATTAACTATAGTCATCCTACAGTGGTATAGAACTGTGGTTCCCAATCCCTGGGCTGCAGACGGGCATGGGCACTGGTCCACGAAAGGCCAGGAACTGGGCCGCTCAGCAGGAGGCGAGTGAGTGAAGCCCCATCTGCTCCCACAGCCGCTCCCTGTCACTTGCATCACTGCCCGAGGGCCCCTCTTCCCCCATTAGATCAGCTGCGGGGTCAGACCCGCATAGGGGCGTGAACCCCACTGCAAAGTGGGCATGCGAGGGATACAGGTTGTGGGCTCCCCATGAGAGTCCAATGCCTGATGATCTGAGGTGGAGCCAAGGTGGCCATCCCCCCACCCGTTCGTGGAAAAACAGTCCATGAAACTGGTCCCTGGTGTCAAAAATGTTGGGGACCTTTTGGACACCAGGTCCCCAACCTTTTTGACACCAGGTTCTAGTGTAGAACACTGGAACTTATTCCTCCTATCTAGCTGTATATTTTATCCCTTCCTCTAGTGTCCTCTGTTCTCTTTTTTACTTCTGTGAGATCAGCTTTTTTTAAGCTTTCACTTGAGTGAGTACATGCAGATTGTAACTTTTTGCCACTGACTTCTTAACATAATGTCCTCCTGTTGCCATGTATTGGTGGATTGAGGATAACCTTTTTAGAGACAGGGTCTCCCTGTCATCCAAGCTGGAGTGCACAGTGCAGTGGCACAATTGTAGCTCTCTGTGACCTCAAACTTCTGGGCTCAAAGGGTCCTCCTGCCTCAGCCTCCTGAGAAGCTGGAGCATGGAGCATGGAGCATGTCACCACACCTAGCTACTTCTTTTCAGTGTTTTAGAGACAGGGTCTTGCTATTTTGTCAAGGCTGGTCTTGAACTTCTGGCTTCAAGTGATCCTCCTGCCTCAGCCTCCAGAGTCACTGGGATTACAGGCATGAGCTGCTGAGCCCATCCTGTAAACTTTAATTAGTAAGAATATTTACACCATGCAAATGTTCTAGTTCCACTCAAGTGGATTACTGTTGTTGGAAGAGGAGGACCCAAATCCCAAAGTGAAAGCAGAGCATCCTCCTCCTGCTTTCAGACCAGGAGATCACTAGCAGCAGCTCCAAGAAGGATCCTCAGAT